>BMAC01000621.1:273195-300912 GCA_014905375.1 Phtheirospermum japonicum | reverse complement strand
AAATATGATGCTTTTAATAACATAAATATGCAGTGATACCAAAAATCATCTCTAATTATTATCAATTTGTTATCGGAAGAGTCTCCTAAATCTGGTGTGAATTTGTAGCAAAAATAAAATTATTATGACAAATTCATATTTGACATCACCAAAGAACTATTTCGTGTCAAAATAATGTTGTCGTCATTTTTCTAGAACTGATGACAAATTGTAGCGTTGTCATGAAAAGAAACTTGTTGTGACAACAAATATCGTCACCATTCTTCAAGGGAACATTAGTGACAAAAATGATTCCGTCACAACTAGAAACTTATAGTGACACCCAAATCTCGTCACACTTTATTATATGTTTGTCATAAAATGGGTTTTCCGAACCTTTTTTTTTTTTTGTCATCCCAAAATTGTGACAAAATACATTTAAACGTCATCAAATATAAGTATTCGTGACGAAATCAGTAAACAATTGTGACAACAATAAATGTTGTCATAGAAGGGTGTTTTTCTATGACGAAATCAAAAAACGTCACTATTGTTTAATATACCATGACGAATTTTTATGCATGGAAAAAAAAATCGTCACTAAACGTCAGATTTCTTGTAGTGATCTTCGAACAAACTGCACATTTATATTTAAAATTAAGAATTGTGATAATATTTAATTAATAGATTTCGATAATTACGATTGCAACAAGCTTGAATCATTAACCTGATAAATTATTTGAGTTCAAGACAATTTAGTAACACATATCTTCAGGCTTTGAACCGTGGATGATCACAAAACTTGCACTTATCCAGATTCAAATCATCCTTCCAATAAATCATGCAGTTCTTCACGCAGAAATCTATCTTCTCTACCGGTAACCACATACCTCTCAACAACTTCTTACTTTCATAGAAATTATCGGCAACATTAATTGTTATCTTCTGGCACGATCTCTTTGATTAAATCAATAAATTGATCATAATATTTTTGAGAAATGCCATGCTCTGATTTCAAACTCATAAGATGGGAAACTAAAGAACCGATTGTGTTTCTCTCAACCGGGATACAGAGGTTTTTTTGCAGCTTTCAGAATATCGAAAAATTTCTTCGCCTCGGGATTAGGTGATTCATCCAACTCAATATCATTTATATCGAAATTGAGACCGACAACATCGTGCACCATATCGATGTATGCATTTGATGATGATCCCCCGACTTCAATATCAGTAGGCGATGAGACGAGATCTGTTTCCCCGTGATGAGTCCAAATGTAGTAATCAGCAATGAATCCTTTGGTACCGAGGTGACATTTTATCTCATCGATAGACCTATAACTAGATTTCTTACACTTAGCTCGTGGGTAAGGGCATTTTAGTTTATCACCGTCCCTCTCTGCAGAATCATGCGCGAGTGAAAATTGTACGAAACTATCTACACCGGCCACGAAAAGAATGTTATCCCGTTTGTACATCCAACTACGATCAGTAGCCATCCTAAGATTTTTGAGTGTTATTCGTGATTCTAGAATTAATGGCTGGAAAAGAATGTGGCAAAATATCAGCAGCATTACGAGAAGAATGAGTAATTCGAGTTATAATTAGTAAGGCTTCTATCCATTCAAGAACGTGACATTTAGTAGTATGTATTATCTTAAAATATACATTTTTCTTAGATTCAAAATTTCGGCAGCATCTCCCCTCAGTTCTCGTAGTACACGAATGTTTCAGTGCACCCGAGAACAATTAGAGAGATGCAAAAACCAAAATTTCAAAACTAAAAAAAAACATACACATAAGATAACCATACTACAAGTCACATTCTCAAACTATCCAAAAATGGGACAATTCAAAATTTAGTATCAAACTCTATATTTGATACTAAATCTCAAACGGGTCTAAGGAATATTGAAGTAATTCAAAACTTAGTTTCAAAATTTTCTATTTGATATTAATTCTCAAACGAGTGATCTATATATAATTGATTCTCTACACCAATTTGAATTGCGTCACTTTGCCAAGGTTCCAAATAAGCAATTACCACCGTCACATTTTTAAAACATATTTTGAAAATTTAAATAAAACCACATGACACCCTGTCACGTTTTTAAAAAATTTTGAAAACCCGCTATTGGAGGGACAACACCTCCCGGCCGACGCCGTAACCCACGTCAACATCCGACGTTATACAACCAACAACACCAATGATAATAATATATCTAAACAAAATTAAAACCCGTCCGATCACCACGGTCTCCCATGCATGTAAAATATACAATTTTTTTTTAAATCCTAGCCGATCACCACGGCCTCCCATGCATGAACAATATATAATTATTGGTCACTGATTACAAAAACCTTGTTTTCCTAATTATTTACTAAATTAACCCATAACTATCTAATTATATACTTTGTGTACGTATTTTCCTAAAAATTTACTAATTTAACACTAATTTCGAAATTATTTACGATTAGAACCCTAATTGAAAATCAAAACTTTATTTCAGAATTAAACTCTATTTGGAACCTAATTATTTAACTAGAAAATAAAACAGAATTTTAAATAAATTTTTATTTAATTTAAAATTATTTTAAAAACTATAAATTTAATTTCAAATGAAAATAAAAACAGAATGATAAATTAACTACAATTTATATAAAGATTATTCAAACCCCAAATTTGATTAAAAAAAACAGATTTTTATTTAAAAAAAAAAACAAAATTTCTATTTTTAAAAAAAACAGATTTTTATTTTATATTTGATAATTTAACGTATATTCTATCAAATAGATATATTGTAGGTTTATTCAATTAAAAATTAATTCATAATAATTAAAAGATAATAATAATTACAAACATCAAAAAACATTAACAATAATTCATAATAATTAAACAAATAATAACAATAAACAAACATAAAAAAATATTAACAATTAATTCATAATAATTAAAAAAAATCAATAACAATAAAACTATCTTTGTCTCGAGACGGCGACGGCGGTGGTGGTTTGCGACGGCAGTGGTGGAAGGCGACGGTGCTGGTGGGCGACGGCGACGGAGGGCACGCGTGGTGGGGGGTGGGGGGGTACATTTTAGGGTTAGAATCCTGACGGGTAAGGCCGTCAGGATTATCGGTACTTATATGTTGACGGGCAAGGCCGTCAGGATAATTAAGCGGGATAGATTCCCGCTCTTTCCTTGAGGGGCTACTGACGGGTATATGTCCTGACGGCAAGGCCGCCAGTAAAACCACTAGAAACTTTTTCCGCCAGTAATTCCGCCAGAATTGCTGACGGCTTTTTGCCAGTCAGCATAACCATCAGAATAGCTGAATTTTTTTAGTGTAAAACTATATTTGCATACATATGAGATCACATTTTAAAATTCTATCACTGACTAATTGTTAACAATGTATCTAATCAATAAAAAATATTGCAAAAACAATATAATTTAGTTAAACCAACTAACAATGTATCTAATCAATAAAAAATATTGCAAAAACAATATAATTTAGTCAAACCATTTGAAGTTGATAAATCCAAATCGATTGGTTACGAAGAATATGGGGTACTAACCTCAAAATAGAGATCAGCGACCTGAAATAGATTCTGAATACGTCACAGCGACCTGCTCAACCTTCAACGAACCTCCTTGCGACCTCAGCGATCCTGTAAAACAGCGCCTTGGACGGGTCGGATTTCGAGCCCGGTCTAGGCCTTCCGATGCTTAAGTCAAAACCAAGTCATAACTCAACTCAAAACACTCACACTATGATAAAGCAATGTAAGGCGATTACAATACAATAAGTACAATGAGAAATATACACCTCCTTTTATAGGGATAAGAGAAGTGCCCCCCGGTCTAGGGTTACCTTCTCTCACCACAATTCCATAAGTACCAGGACACTACAACCGACTCAAAATTAGGATTCTTCATATATGTTAAGTTCCCATAAACAATAAATCTCTTACCGTAATAGGCATGAACCTATTATTCTTTCCATACGGCCCGCCTAGGACCATATACACTTCTCATATTAATCCCACAGGCTTGATATTCACAAAGCCCATAACCGAGCTCAAACACTTCACAAAACACAAGAGGTCTCGACCTTATATGAGAACTCTTCCTCATACTCCAGGTCGCTACTTCCACAAACCAACTCGCTCACTCTTCCACTGAAATCATTCAACTCGCTCACCTCCCAGAGGAACACCCTCTCTAGGAGATGAGGTCGCTTACCACAAATACACTCATATATCAAATAATATCACGTATGGACATTTTGGTCCGTATAAGCTAGTCCCCCATGTTCTATCTGATTGAGGCACGAAATCTGGTAGGACATGTAAAACAGAATCAAAAGAGAACAACAACCACTAAAAACAACAATAAAACATAAACAAATCCCTACTCCACTTTACCAGACCGTATTTCAAAATCACATAGCTCGGCAAATCGAACTATAATGCTAATCATCCTACTGTGAATTTCCAAGTATAACGGCGACCTGCAAAAGTTCAGCTCGCTGAGCTCACTTCTTCTTAAGATAGAATGATCACCTCGCACGGGACGACCTGCAAGTCCCCAGACCAAGTCCCCAACTGTGTGTATATCACGACCTGAAACCACACTACTGTATGTTACCTTCCGACCTGAAATCATATTCAGACTCAGAATTTTTTCAAAAATGCAATCATAAGCAGCCCCGAAAGTCAAAACACGCCTCCTATTATACATCCAATCTCATTTAAGCTTCATTAAATGCACACTGACACTGTGTCGGGCACGTGTCACTTCCTCACTTTCTCGTAGTATAATAAACATGGTGGGCCCAAAACAAAAGGCCCAAAACATTCTCCAAAAAAAACTCTACCAACTCCCGCTCCAATCTAACCCATCAGCTCTCCGCCGCCCAATACATAAAATCATTTCGTCTTCTTCGTTTTTCACTTTACAAATTTATAATCCAAAAAATCACCATTTTCGCTATGCAAGAAAGCTTATAAACCAACAAATGTTTCAAAAAATCTATCAACAGCACACCACCCGACAACGATCTCCAGCTCTCCAAAAATGTGTAAGCCCCCAGATCTTTCCTCTTATTATAGTATTTTAATCTTTCCGCTAGAAATATAATTGCACCTGTTGAGATATTGTTGTTCTGTGTTATCCCCTCCCCTGATTTTGTTTAAATTACTATGAAATTAGCATCCTCGAACACCGATTCTCAAAACCTAAGCCTTTCCCCTGATTCAAACCCCACTGAAAACCCTTATCTTTTTTCGAGAAGACGAAAAAAAATAGATTCTCTCCCCCATGGCCTCCGTGACGAGCCGGAAGGCGACGTCAGTTGGGCAGAATTAGAAACCCAAACTAGAACCCACACTGAAGCACAGGCTCTGATAGATAACATATCCGAAAACTCGCCTGAACCTCTAGCCCTCATAACTATCCCAGAAGGGATACCTCTGCCAAAACCCAGCAATCCATCACCCTGCGAGCATTTCATAGAGAACCCAGTGACCCTAGCTCGCAATGTGAAAGCTACCAACCTATCCCCCTCTGCCTTCACAACCAAAGAATTTAAACTATTAGCTCCTCCCCAACCCGGAAAAACTCAAAGAATTTAAACTAGATCTTAACCTTCCCTAGATCGCGGAGATGGTTCTGCCCGACATCCTCCATTTGGACCCCCTAAAACCTCCTCCAAATCATATTTATTTTTTTGATGCATTACTGAGGGCAGGCCTCAGATTTCCTCCGCACCCTTTTTATATCCACACCACCCTTCTATACAAAATACCCCTCCTTCAACTGACACCTAACTCCATGAGATACTTAGCGAGCTACATCATACTATGTAAATACTATAAGATACAACCCGACCCAGATTTCTTCCATTTTTGTTTCCAAATAAAATATCAAAGCCATTCATTCTACCTCTCTGCTCACACTGGGAATGCTCGCTTCTTAGTGAACCCTCCCAACAAGGTGCCCGAGTGGAAGAAAAACTTTTTCTTTATACATAATACCGAAGAATGGCCCTTCCCCACCGAGCTACAACACCATACTCCAAAACAATCTCCTATCCCCAGCACCAAATACCTTCCTTCTCTGTACAATAAATATTCTGATCAGCTCGCGGAATGGAGCAAGCGCCCATTTGACGTGATGCTGCTTACAAGCCGGTCCGATGTGTTCCGGTATGTGGGTATCGACTCTTATCAAGTCGAACCGGATCTGAACCTTACCGAGCCTGAGTTTGGTAGGTTTTCCAAGCCTTAAAAATTTACACCACTTGCTCGCCGTTTAAATCTAAATAACAATAACTCTTTTCATCACTGCAGTTGCCTTCATCAATACTTATGCTGCGTCACGCGCCGAGGTGGCCAAGAAACAACCTTCTCCGCAGCCTGCAGCTGTCCCCGCACCTCCTCCAGCAAATGTAGATGAGGCACTACATCAAGCTTTTTGGACCTGGAATGATGATGAAGTGGAGGAGATCCCCATAATAAAAAGATATCAATCGAAGGGAAAGCACCCATTGAAACCAGTGGCCAAGAGTCCTAGCCCTCCCGATCCAAAACGTTGTCGCCTCTAAAAGACCCACGCTGTGACGTCTGCCAGCTCGCTTGATCTGAGCAAAGGACTGGCCAATTGTGAGTCTTCCAAGGAGATCCAAGCCTTCCTCAAGGAGCGCGTAGACAAACAGGTAGACTCTCAAAACCTCTCCTTTTAACATAACTCGTGGTTATAAAATTTCTTACAAAGTATTACGGTGCAGCTGAATCCCCTGCTTTCCAAACTGTCTTAGGAGCTACTAACCCAATCCGCGGAGAGCGAGCTCCAGAAAACAATCGACGAGCTGACCGCCCAAACAGAACAATAAACGCGGCAACTATCACTAACCCAGGGAGAACTGGATGGCTCGATCAAGCTAGTGAAGGCTCGCGAGGAGGAAATAGCGATCCTGAAGAGTCAAGTAAACAGCTTGAAGGATGAGGCAGCTCGCACAGGCAGCGAACTGAAGGACACACAGAAACAAACTGAGGAGCTCACATTGCAAAATCATAAGCTCCAAGAACAAGTAACAACAGCTCGCGAGGAGGGCATGGTTGAAGGTCGGAGGACCTTCCTCACAAGTACGACTGGCAGGAAATTCATCGAGGCCTACAAGAAAGAGCTCGTAGAGGTATACGAGAAGTCCTCTATCTACTTTGGGTTGATGGCTGCCGGTGCTTAGGAATGGCTCTTCACGGCTGCTGATATGATCAGAAAAGAGGTCGCCGCGCTGAATGTCTCCTACATCCCCAACGTCAAATCCCTCATCGACAAACTAACCCCCTTCAGCAGCTTCAAAGGCGATTGGACACAGCCAATTGACACGAAGTGGTGGTTATCATGCCAAAATCGAGCTGTCCTATCTACTGGGCTACTCTCCGAGCTGGAGGCACCCTTGGACGATCTACTCCCCGAGTTTGAGCCCAGCACCACTAATTTGCCAGTCACAACTTCTGTTTCCAAAAAAACTGCCTGAAAAACTTGCACTCCTGCTCGCTATTTGTGTAAATAGTTTACTTGTCTCTGAAAATAATCTTTCATCCCTGCAGACATCTCTTGATTTCGATACACACATAAGTTTACCAATTCCCGATTATGTACGATCCTGCACTTATCATTTGTATAAAAATCAAATCACAATCTTCATGTAAAATAAACCCATAAACTAATATAGGTCGCTCGAGAATTCAATCAACCGAACTCCTGAATAATCGAACCATAACTCATAAACAATGTAATTAAATAACTTTCAAAACATATTACCTCGCCAAATAAAATCACACATAAGAACATGCAAATCAAGCATATGACTCCCAATCACAAATAAAACATCACAGCCACTTAAGAATCAAAACAACTTGCGCAACTTCATTTATTATATATCACGAAAAGTACCCAATCTCCAAAACACAAATTCTATGCGGGAGAAGTGCCCTCCGGTCCAGAGTTACCTTCTCCCGCCACATAAAAACACAACTTCTCACTTTCACATCACAACGAACTCTTGTGCGGGAGAAGTGCCCTCCGGTCCAGAGTTACCTTCTCCCGCCACACAACATCACAACTCTTCACTTTCACATCACAACGAACTATTGTGCGGGAGAAGTGCCCTCCAGTCCAAAGTTACCTTCTCCCGCCACACAACAACACAACTCTTCACTTTCAATCACAACGAGCTATTGTGCGGGAGAAGTGCCCTCCGGTCCAGAGTTACCTTCTCCCGCCACACAAAAACACAACTCTTCACTTTCAATCACAACGAGCTATCGTGCAGGAGAAGTGCCCTCCAGTCCAGAGTTACCTTCTCCCGCCACACAACAACACAACTCTTCACTTTCAATCACCACGAGCTATCATGCGGGAGAAGTGCCCTCCGGTCCAGAGTTACCTTCTCCCGCCACACAACAACACAACTCTTCACTTTCAATCACAACGAGCTATCGTGCGGGAGAAGTGCCCTCCGGTCCAGAGTTACCTTCTCCCCCCACAACAACACAACTCTTCACCTTTCAATCACCACGAGCTATCGTGTGGGAGAAGTGCCCTCCAGTCCAGAGTTACCTTCTCCCGCCACACAACAACACAACTCTTCACTTTCCAATCACCACGAGCTATCATGCGGGAGAAGTGCCCTCCGGTCCAGAGTTACCTTCTCCCGCCACACGCTAATCCGCCCTCTAGGCATAATATTTTTTCAAGTGACACACATTCCAGCTTCTAGGGAAGACCTTTCCAGCTGGATCCTCAAGTATATACGCGCCACCTCGCAACACTTTCACTATCTTGAATGGTCCAACCCAGTTCGGTTCCAACTTCTTAGTCATCCGCAATGCATCAGCTCGTATCCATACCAGGTCACCGACTTGAAAACAGCGATGCTTGACTCGTTTATTGAAAGCAGCTTGTATCTTTTTTTTGCAACATTCAACCCGAGCTGCCGCTCTATCTCGTATTTCATCAATCGTCTCAATCGCTCCCCGAGCCAATCTCTCATTTCCTTCCACATTAAAATTTGCCAGCCGCTGCGAGCCTCCCACTATCTCTGCCGGAATAACCGTGTCCATTCCATATACCAAACTGAACGGCGACTCTCCTGTGGAGGTTCGGGGAATTGTTCGATAGGCCCACAGGACTGAAGCAAATCTCCTCTTCCCAAAGCCCACCTGTCTTCTCTAATCGCAACTTAAGTCCCTGCACAATTATTCGGTTAGTAACCTCCACTTGCCATTAGTTTGGGGATGTGCCACAGAAGCAAATCGCCGCTTCATCCCCATCTCTTTGCACCAATTCCTAATTTTTCTCCCATTGAATTGGGTCCCGTTGTCAGACACCAACACTCGAGGTACACCAAACCTGCAAAATACATTATTAAAAATAAAATCCATTATATGTTGTTCGCTTATCCTTGTAACTGCTTCGGCCTCCACCAACTTCCTAAAATAATCGACCGCCACCACTACATTCTCCTTGTTACCCGGGGTCTTTGGAAAAAGACCTACAATATCAATCCCCCACTGTTCAAACGGGTACGACAAGCTCATAACCATCATCTCCTCAGCCAGTATGTGGATAACCGGAGCATGCATTTGACACTTTTTACATGTTCGCACTAGCTTGCTAGCCATAGCATTCATTCCTGGCCAAAAGAAACAAGCTCGCAACGTTATGCCCACTAACGATTTTCCCTTCGCGTGATCGCCACAATATTCCTCATGTATCTCCTTTAACACTTCCAAACCCCGCTCCTTAGCTAAACACTTTAGAAAGGGCCTAAATCGTGACTTCTTGTACAATTCCTCATGTACCACACAAAGGCGAGTTGCTGTTCTAGTCTCCTTCGTGGTCAGTCTCTCTGCACCCTTCTTTGCTTTGACAAGGGCATCCCATATAGGTGTGCGCCAATCATCCCTCACCTCTAACTCCATAACCTCGTGCCCTTTCTCCACGCTACTATGGCCCAGCTCCATCAATGTGACCTTCCGAGTATCACAAGTCCCCAATGCTCCTGCTATTCGAGCGAGCTGATCAGCCCGAGTATTCTCAGCTCGCGGCAAGTGCTCCAGTTTAAACTCGTCAAAGCGTGATACCTCTTGACGTAGTTTATTTAAATACATTGCCATACGCTCCTCCTTAGCTTCAAAGGAACCATCGAATTGACGGGCTATCAACTGACAGTCCGTTTATGCCCACAACTTTCGTGCTCCCAGCTCGTTGGCCATCCTAATACCCTGCAACACAGTTTCGTACTCAGCCTCATTATTGGATGCTTTATATCCCAGATTGCAAACTCCAGATTTTCCCCTTCTGGGCTGGTTAATATAATACCCAGCCCCGCTCCCGTCACCATAGTTGAGCCATCAGTATACAACGTCCACGCCTTTACCTCCTCTTCCACACCAGCTGGTCATGCCATCTCTTGTAAGAAATCTGCTAACACTTGCGCCTTGATAGCCACCCTTGGCTCATAAACCACATCATACTCGCTCAACTCTACAGCCCACTTCACCAATCTCCCAGACACATTTGGGTTACTCAAAACCTGCTTAAGGGCTAAGTTAGTACGCACCCTCACTCTGTGGCTCAAAAAATATGATCGCAGTTTCCTCGCTGTACAAATCAATGCAAGACCCCCCTTCTCCAACTCGGAATACTTCAATTCAGCTCCCCGTAACATCTTGCTGATATAATAGATAGGCCTTTGCGTGCCCGCCTCTTCTCTGATCAATACCGAACTTACTGCGACCTCGCCTACCGATATCTATAAGAACAGCTCCTCTCCAGGCATTTGCCTGGTCAACAGTAGTATCTCGACCAACTACATCTTTAGCTCCTCAAACGCATCCGTAACTTCTTTCGTCCATTCGAACTTGGATCCCTTCCGAAGTGCCCTGAAAAATGGGACGCCTCTCTCTGCCGACCTGTAAATGAAACGACTAAGACCTGCAATCCGTCCTGTAAGCACCTGCACATCACGCACTGTGCGAGGGTGTGGCATCTCCAGAACAACTCGCACCTTCTCTGGATTAACTTCAATTCCTCGCTCTGTCACCATATAGCCCAAAAACTTCCCTGACCGTACACCAAACGCACACTTCTTTGGATTAAGCTTCATCCCGTACTGTCTCAATATAACAAATGTTTTTCGTAAGTCCTCCACATGGGACTCAGCTTTCTTTCTCTTAAACAGCATATCATCAACATAAACCTCCATGGTGGATCCCAGCAGGTCTTTAAACATTCGATCCACCAATCTCTGACAGGTCGCTCCAGCATTCTTCAACCCAAAGGGCATGGACACAAAACAATAGGTCCCCATAGACGTGACAAAACTCAGTTTAGGCTGATCTTCCTTTGCAAGGGATATTTGGTGATACCCCTGTGAAACATCCATCATACTCAACAGCTCGCACCCTGAAGTTGAGTCCACCAACTGGTCGATGCGAGGTAAGGGGTAGTGATCATTTGGGAAAGTTTTATTCAGATCGCGGAAATCCACGCACATCCTCCACTTTTGTGCTGGCTTTGGCACCATCACAACATTGGACAAATATTCAGGAAATTGAATCTCCCTTATATGACCTGCCTTCAACAATTTTTGGACTTCTTTTTCAATCACCTTATCCAGCTCCGGCCCAAAATGCCTCCTCATTTGCTTCACCGACCTTGCCTCCAGATCCGCATTTAAATGATGTTGTGCGACCTCCGAGGACACTCCTGTTAACTCTCCATCTTCGAACGCAAATACACCCCAAAATTCCCTTAGTAACCTTACTAGCTCATCTTTCAATATCTCAGGTACTAAGGTCCCCACCCTTGTAGTATACTCCAGGCGACCTTCCTCCAGCGAAATTTCCATCAGTTCCTCATTCGGCTGTACAAAATTCTCATGCTCCTTCATCTTCTTTGCATTGAGCACTCCTTCCGGTCGATCATCACCCCTCTCACGCTTATTTTCCACTAACCTTCTCCTGACCGTCATCTGATAACATGATCTCGCGACCTATTGCTCTACAATAACTTCCCCTACTTTGTCGCCCACCGGATATTTAATACTCATGTGATAGGTCGATTTTATCGCCTAGAATGCATTGAGGGCAGGTCGACCTAATATAGCGTTATAAGCTGACCTTCCTCGAATTATTAAAAACTTCAAACTCTTCTCCACTCGTAACTCCTCCTTTCCCAATACCACTGTCAGCGTCACCTCTCCTTCAGTATTCACTTGTGCCCCATTGAACGCATATATGGGTGTATCCAAAGGTCGCACCTTTCTCTCCAACTCCATCTGCTCCAGGAAATCCGTGTAGATGATATTCACCGAGCTTCCATTATCCAAAAAGATTCTACCAACGTCGTACCCTGCTATCTCGGCCTCGATTACCAGCGCGTCATTGTGATCCTCTTGTAACCCGCGTCGATCGTTAGGGACAAAAGAGATGACTAGTCCCATCATCTGAGATTGACGACTCAAACTAGCGACCTCCCACGTTCCTGAGCGGGCTGACCTAACATGCCTCCTGCGTGCGTTGTTGGTATCTCCATCAGTGGGTCCGCCCGAGATCATGTTTATCCTTCCCTTATTTCTTCGTGGACCGTTGTGTCCTGGATTCCCTTGTTGTGGTCGTCTCGCGACCTGATCCTGAGGTGGATCCCTTGGTGGAGGTGGAGGCAATGGTCGCCCCTGCTCCTTGGGCTCTCTATCCTTGTAAATCACTTCCTTCAAATGCCCAGCCCTTATAAGCCTCTCTATCTCTTCTTTGAGGTGCCTGCAACTTTCGGTAAAATGCCCATAATTGTTATGAAATAAACAGAAAGAGTTAGTTTTGGGATGAGTAGGAATCGGTGTGCGATCTTCTGGCCACTTTATAGCGTTATGTACCAAACGCTCCATAATGGAAAACACCTTAGCCCGTGGGTAGGCTAATGGTGTGAAATATTCACTTCTATAGCTTTGTATATTCTCATCCTTCTTTCCACTAACTGCCGCGTTCGTGGCTAAGAGCCCGCGCACTACCCACCTAGGCTCTCTACTCAACTTCCTTCTAAACTCACTTCTCCTCACACTTCCTCCCGGATCCGCGTCCTCTCGACCAAAACGCGCCCGATGCTCCTCCCCAACTTCCTCTACCTGTACATACTTATGGCACCTCGCCAAAACCTCGTCATATGTCCAAGCCTCATTCTTGACCAAGGATTTACGTAGATCCTCCCTTCTTAATCCCTGATGCAAGGCTCCAGCCTTCATCTCATCAGTGACAATAGGTACCTCCAGAGTGGCGCTGGTAAACCTGTTAACATATTGCTTTAATGTCTCATTAGGTCGTTGTACCATAGTAAAAAGCGACTGTGTGGTTTTCGCGCTCTGCCTCACACTGGAAAACCGCTTTAGAAAAGCAGCTCGCAACACCTGATAACTGTTAATTTTTCCCCGCGGCAACTGATAAAACCAGTTTTGCGCGATTCCTCTCAAAGTGGATACAAAGGCTCGACACGCCACAGCATCTGTGTAACTATGTAACATCCTCGCATTCTCAAAGAGCTTCAAATACTCGACTGGATCCGTCGTTCCCCGATACTGAATTTCTAACGCTTTATACTCCTTAGGCATGGCGGCCTGTAACATATCCTTTGAGAAGGGGTGTCCTTCATCTCCGTCGAGTTTCTATCCTTCCACTAGTTTTTGTAATTTTAGCATGGCCTCCTGCAAATCCCTAAAAGCCTTACTCTCTGGTCCTAGCTCGTTCCCACCATTCCCTTCACTATATCCGCCATGGTTCTTATGAGGCTTTCCTCGAGATTCACCATCCGTATCCGAGGTCGGCGTTCCACTTTCACTAGCATATCTGTCATGTCAACGACCTCTGCGCTTATAACGATTTCGTCTCACCTTCACACCCTTCTCTCTGCGCTTACGCTTATGTATATTGGATTCTATGGATAAGGTAGAACTGGGAGTATCCTCATTTCTTCGTTTACTCCGACCTTTCTTGTCACAGGAAGGTCTTTTAGACAAAGACTTCTCTTTCTGGTTCTCCTTCTTGGTCGCTGATTTTTCTTCTTGCTCGCTGTGAGACCCATCATCCTTTCCTTTCAGGGTACCCAGCTCGCCTGCTAGGTACTTATTCAACTCATCCCTTTTCTCTTGAGGCACGAGATTCATAAGCTTCTCTAGGAATCCTTTCTCAATTTGGCAGGGCTTATACTAGGGCATATCTCTCAATTCCTTTGTTCCTATTTGAATCACTTTCCGGGCCACAACTTCTGGTGTCTTCGCCTCAGACTGTCTGTCGGTTGTTTGCCATCACGTTGCTTTGGAGAGGGCGGTGGCGTGCCCTCCAAACCCGGACCTGCCTGTTCCGCCGGGAAAGCGTCTGTCCATCCTTTGTCGCATCCTGCTCAATGACATCCGACGCTCTGTTCTTCTTCTTTTTATTGTTCGATCCAGAACCATAGTGCAGGGTTCTAGGAATTATGTTGCTATCCTTCATGTTTCGTTTGTGAAATTTCTCACGCCTTTCGCTCAAGGGCTCGATGTCCCTCTTTTCCACAGACGGATCCACTTGATAAATTCAAATCGATTGGTTACCAAGAATATGAGGTACTAACCTCAAAATAGAGATCAGCGACCTGAAATAGATTCTAAATACGTCACAGCGACCTGCTCAACCTTCAACGAACCTCGTAACGACCTCAGTGATCCTTCAAAACAACGCCTTGAACGGGTCGAATTTCGAGCCCGGTCTAGGCCCTCCGATATTTAAGTCAAAAGCAAGTCACAACTCAACTCAAAACACTCACACTATGATAAAGCAATGTAAGGCGGTTACAATACGATAAGTACAATGAGAAATATACACCTTCTCTTACAGTGATAAGAGAAGTGCCCCCGGTCTAGGGTTACCTTCTTTCACCATAATTCCATAAATAACAGGACACTACAACCGACTCAAAATTAGGATTTTTCATATATGTTAAGTTCCTATAAACAATAAATCTCTTACCGTAATAGGTGTGAGCCCATTATTCTTTCCATACGCCCCGCCTAGAACCATATACACCTCTCATATTAAGCCCACAAGCTTGATATTAACAAAACCCATAACCGAACTCAAACACTTCACAAAACACAAGAGGTCGCGACCTTATGTGAGAACTTTTTTTCATACTTCAGGTCGCTACTTTCACAAATCAACTCGCTCATACGTATGGACATTTTAGTCCGTATAAAAACAAATCAATCTCTATTTATTTTACCTTGATTCCGATCATAACCCATCGCTCATACGTATGAATATTTTAGTCCGTATCAAAAACAAATCAATCTCTATTTATTTTACCTTGATTCCGATCATAACCTAACAAGTCCGTAAACTCAATCGCACTTCTAGCATATATATTCGTAGAAATTTACATCTAGCTAAAACGATGATTATCAGGGTAAAGTAACAGGCGAAAGAAAAGGAATTATATATATATATATATATATATATATTATATACTACTACACACGAGAGAGATCGAGTTATTGTTTCTTGTCGCGTAGTTTGGGGTGATATAGAGAGGCGGTCGATTACCGTCAGACGATATAAATTAATAAATTAATTAATTTCACCGAAAGGACAAAGGCCAAAGCCGACAACTTGCAAACACGTACATCATCGCTGTAAAAAAAAAAACATACTACAAGCAATAAAGAAATACAGTGCAAAACAAACAAACAAACCAATTAATAAATTAATAAATAAATACTACTACTAGTATACTAAATAATTTTAAAGCATTAACCAGCAAATGGATAGGAGAAAACGAAAACCCTGTAGGGTAGGTATAGGATAGGACAGCTTTGTGAGATAGATACACTGCCTCTCTCTCTCAAAAAGAATTCTTTGAATATTTCATTGTTTTAATTTTTAATTAATTTTTCTTTCTCTCTCACGCATATTCACGTAGGAGGAGGTGAATCGTGGGGTGATCAATATATTGTACAAACCTGCTTTTTGGTGGAGAGAAGAAAAAGAACCTGATGCCCCTTTTGATGTGTGAGTGGGTGGTGCTATTTTCTCGTCTCATTGCATCATAAAACTCCATCTCTCTTTCTCTCTCTCTCACACTCAGTGTGTGTGATACTGTTTGTTTACTCCATTATACATCCGATGACCTCATTGTTTTAAAAGTCCCATTTTCTTTTTCTCCTCCCAGTAGAATTGGGTTTTCAGAGCTAGCAGGTCTGTGGATTGCATATCTTGTGGGATTTATTTATTTATTTTTACATAATTTTTTGTCTTTTTTTTTTCCTTCCCTTTTTCTTGGATTACTTTTGATTTTTTCTTTCTTGATTTTTGGTCTTGACATTTTTTTCAACTTGATCTAAGACTATCTGGTATTACTTCTCTTGTTAGTTAGTATATCCTAGTATTTCTTGCTTAAAGATTTGATTTTTTTTTTTAAAAACAAAAAATCTTTGATCCCAACTATATTCAGAGTTTTTGTGATTTGATGGGTTTTTATTCACTGTAACTATTGTCGATTTTGCTCAGTCTGATTTGGGTAATTATACTGGATTTATGCTCTACTGTTTATTCAAACCGACTGACCAAAGGACCAAAGATTAGATTTTGGGGTTTGGGTTCGATTTCTTTTTTCCATTCTTCATCATAGAAAACTTTCAAACCAACGACTTTGATTTTTCTGAACTCAGTTTATTAATTGCGCCAAACCCATAAAATCATAAATCCTAAATTTTCTTGGTTTTAAATCTGGGTTTGTTCTAATCAATTACCTCCGGTCATGATTCTAAACTTGATTCACTTTCTTGGATTTAGTTTTTAAAAGTGTTACAACTATTAGTTGTTTCCCATCTTGAAAAGCTTCAGCAAATTCATCCACTTTGTCCTGGTTTGCCCACATAAAATAACACTTGAATAAGGGTTTGATCATGACTTGTATCTTTCTTTTCCTTTGCCAAAATTTGATCAAATAAATATATATAATAAGCCCTTTAAAATCACTCATTCCATAATTTATTATAAATTAAACAATTTTGAGGGGTCTACAATCTACTATTTCTGTCCCAAGTTTTTATGTTTTTTTTTTTCTTTACCCTTCAAGTTTCTTGGTCTTATATTAATATATTCTTCTCTATTTTCTTTGCAGGTGATGTATATATGAATAAAGATCCAATCTTTTAAGTGGGTTTTTTGTTATTTCAAGATTCAAGAACTTGGGGAACTATTTTCTTTTTTCTTTTCTTTTCTGAGAGAGGCCTTGTAGGCTACTGTTATGTTAAGGCCTTGTTTGGAAGCAGATAATATTGTAAATTCTTGTGACTGTTGTCTAGGACAGCGCAAGAAGTGTATCAGCAGATGTTATCCACTGCAAACCCTCCACCAGATCCTAGTTCTGATGAAATATCAAAGCTGAAAAGTAATTTTATTGGCAGTGATGGGAAGGCTAATAATTATCTAGAGGTAGATCTGTTAAAATCAGGTCTTGATGACATTAGCCAAACACTTCCCAAGTTCTCCATAAGGTAACAATAATAATAACTCTTTGTAAGTTTCCTTTGTTGTGTTTTGTCATGGCTCTCTCTCTCACACAGTCCCCCCACACACAGTATTCACCATGTTATGTGTTGGGGCTTTTCTTGGTTGGTTTGTTCAGATCTAAAAAACTTTGTGTCTGATTATTGTTTATTTCTACCAAGGGTTTTCACAAAAAAATTGTTTTTTTTTTTTTTGTAAAACTGTAATTTTCTTGAAAATATTTTTTTGGGCTAATTTTGGGATTAATGATCTTGTGTGGTTTTGCAGGGTTTTGGCTTTAGATGGTGTTGTGAGTGTGAATAAAGCTGTTATGTTTTTTTTCCAGTTTTTATGCTGACTACCATGGATTGGTCAAATCTTGACCACCTATATTTTCTTTTGGTCATTTTATGTACCTATGTTTATGGGCCAAGAAAACCATTTTTTTCCACATTAATTTTGACTGTTACAGCATAAAACCCTCATTCACATTTTTTGTTTAGTTGATTATTCCTCTGCCGATTGATGTTATCATTATTAGTTTTCTTTTCATGGGGTGCTAATTGTTTTCCCTTTTGTACAGATTTTTCAGTAAAACCTTCTTGATTTTAACCATCAAATTATTGTTGCAGAGATTATGTTTTCAGTAAACGAGGCAAAGATATCAAGACTCATTGGCCTTTTTCTCCCAAAAAATTACAACTTTGTCTGAAACATGGTGTTAAGGATGTGTTGCCGCCTTTCGAGATTCCTGCATCTGTGAGAAGACCGTCTGCCGCTAATCTTTCCGGGCCGAGCGATCGTCGTTTGCCCGTCTCGTCAAAAAATGCCAGCCAAAAAAAGCTAGCTTTCGATTCCGATAACTTCAATTCAAATTCGCCTGATGAAGATAAAGAATATTATCCGTCCCATGTGAATTCAGTTCCCTTCCGAACCAAAAGCCCGTTGCCAAAGCCCGAAATAGCAGTTCGGGCCGCGAATAAGGTCAGTAGCAATATTAGTACTCAAAATCCGGCCAAGAAGTGCAGATTGGTCGTGAAAGTAGGCAATAATAACATTTCCGAAGACTTGTCAGACGCAATGGCTTCAAAGGTGTGCCCGGTGTGTAAGACGTTCACATCTTCGTCTAACACGACTTTGAACGCTCATATCGATCAGTGTCTTTCTGGGGAATCGACATCTGTCAAATGGATGGCGAATCCGAGAGTGATCAAGCATAGAATAAAGCCTAGAAGGACGAGACTGATGGTTGATATCTACGAAACGGCCATTCCGTGTACTTTGGGGGATCTCGATAGACGAAACGGGACGAACTGGGCGTCGAACTTGGGTTTTCCAGCTCAGGACTTGGAGGTGCGTGATCGAGAAAATATTAATAGTAATAATAACAAAAATCATTTCGTGAGCAATAGTGAAGACAAGAAAGAGGAAGGTGCTGTGTACATTGATTCAAACGGTACGAAGCTTCGCATTCTATCGAAGTTGAGTGATTTGAAATTTAACTCAAATGGCGAAGAAGATGATTGTGGGCCTAGGAAGCTTGTGAAAAGAGATAAAGAAAGCAAAATTGTTCCAAGCAAGAGGGCGAAGCTTCTAAAAAGTCAACCTTATAAACAAAGACATTCGCCTAGGCTCGATAATTGTCCAAAGGTATGTTTTTCTTTTTAATTAGTTTAGAGTGATTGGTTGTTTGATAATACCATTAATTTTGAGTTGGGGTCAGTTGTTTCACGTAAATATTAGTGATTTTATTAGTAATTTTGGGCATTAATTTGGAGAATATATACTAGTTATTGGTTGTTCCATGTAAATATTATTTTGGGGAATATTTTATATGTAATTTTTGGTATTATTTTAATATTATAAGTATATATCACTACAAGAAATAATCCATTTATATACAGAAAAAATGGCTGTAGATGTTTAGGAAACTATAAATTATTGTAGGTAAAATTGTTGGTAAATATTGACCAACAAAATCTAAAATTGTCAGTAAATAACAACAATATTTCTATCGGTATTAATATCATGTAGGTAATTGTTAAGTTTAGTAACAAAATCATTTATATATGTTGGTAAATTATGTCAATAAATTCAACACTTTTTTTGGTATTATTACATAGAAAATATGTAATCTGTAAATATATCTTTTTTGTGTGTGATGGAAATTTGACCTTGGGTCGTTCACAGATCAACAATGCCCAGGAAATAAAATTTTCCAATGAAGAAACTGAGAAAAACGACGTTGCACAGCCTCTTAAAGCCTGCGATCATCATACGAAACCCAATAATAACGACTCTGGGACGATAAAACCGTGGGTAAGCTCCAAAAGAACCGGTCACGAGAACCCTGACCACAAAAGCGATCACCACCTGAACAAAATCACACAGAACTCGAGAATAAAGAGTCGCCCGCCTCCGCTCGACAATAATCCACTTTCAGCTACCGAAAGTGATCGCACGAGTAATGAAAGTGAAAGCAACACATCTTTCAGTTCCGATGATGAATATATGCCCGAGAAGCAGCAACAACAACAACAGCCTTGTCTGACGAATAGAGCATGCTTTTACTTCTCGGACTCTCCAGACGACGACAATAATAACAAAAACGATCGTACAATGCTCTCTAATAGCAATTTCAAACGGCTGAAAGTAAACGGTTCAATGATAAACGTCGATCGTCCGTTTATCAGCTCAAGAGGTAAAATGCTGTCAACTTTGACCAAGAATCATTCGTTGTCTATTAGGCGCGATTCGTTTTCGGAATCGAAGAAGTGTTTGGGAAGTAGAAAGCGCTTATTAGGCTTCAAGAAAACCGCTATTCTCATGAGGAATAATTATCCGGTGGAAAAACGAGGCGAAATTGATGAAACTCGAGTGGAAAAAGAATCTAGGGTTTTGAAAACCCGGAAGAAAAGATGGGGATTTTTGAACGACACAGCTTCGTCGTCGGATTCCGATAACCATCGATCCGAGCATGATAATATCGATTCTTTTGCGGGCCATGTCATGCCAGCTGGCGCGTCCGATTCTGCGAAGGCGGCCGAAATATCTGATGAGTTTGTTCGCGAAGAAGAACCTCTTGTAGCATTTGGCGACGATTTCGCGGCCAAGGTTAATGCTAGCGAAGTTGAAGGGAATTATTTTGTCGATGTCGATCCGATACCTATACCGGGCCCGCCTGGCTCATTCTTGCCGAGTCCCGGACGTATGGGCTCGGAGGATCTTCAGGGAAACTCGTCGTTGACATCTTGTAGGATACATTCTTCCGAAGACGAGCGTGAATTGATCATTGATCGTATGGATTCGTCGGATTCGCCGATTTCCGGTATGTCATTCGTATCTAACTCGATCGCTGCTAGATCCGATTCGGTGTTTCCTTTTCGGGCTTTTGGGCCCGGAGGGAATTCGAAAACGGATGAAACGAGGGCGAAACCGGTATTTCCCGAGTCTCCTAACCCGTTGACTCCTAATCCCGTTCTTAGACTTATGGGAAAGGACTTAATGGTGATGAATAAAGAGGAAAACCCATCAACGCAATGTGGGCCTGCCGGGTTTGTAAGTATGGCGAACGGGTTTCCAAATCGGCCGTCACGTGCCGATGATGTCATTAATTTCTCTCGAGGTCCTTTCGTGTTTGACGATGCGAAAATGCGCATGCCGTTCGATTTCACTTCTAATTTTAGGATGTTACCGGTCCCACATCATCAATCGAGAGGGTTTGGACCATCATCCTTGGATTATTGTCACGGATATGCAGGCGGGCCCCTTCTTACTCCCAATCGGCTTGTAACTGCCGATTCTTCTAATTGTGGCGGTAAACGAAAGGAGATAATTGTAATTGATGACTCGCCAGAAAACGAACCGGGTTTAGGTTTTAAGGGTGTGAATCCTTATTTCGATTATCAAACGCGGTGTTATCCACGTGCTCCGATTTCGGACGGGATGAGCGGAAATTCAGTTATATGGAATCGCGGTCCGCATGAAGGCCCGACTCATGTACAGAGACGAGATCCATTAACTGCTCCGTCGCAATCGACAGGTCATCACGAGAGATCTTCGTTTTATTATTCTAATGGGTTTTTGTTACCTTCAAACTTTTCTTGAAATGGCCAGGAAGTTATTATTAGCATGAGTTTTAAATCTGCTTCATTAGTCTTGAAGCTTCTTAAAGTGATGTTTAGGGTTTAAAAGCAGTTGTATAAGAAAAACTTTGAATAATGAGTTACCGTGAGAAAACTCTTTTCGGTTTTATTAATCCCTCCTTTTTTAATTTTGTCAATTTAGTTCTTACAAATTAGTGATATATATTAGGTTTTTCTTGATTTTTTTCACCATACACTTGATAAATAAAAGTTGCGTGCGTGCGTGCGTGCTTGTATAATTGCATTATAATTTTATGTGGTCATTCTGTAATAATTAATGACCATAGTAACATGCATGCATATATCAAGAATTAAACTCTCTTTTTTTTCATCAGAAATATATGTAAATCTAGGAGGTGCTAAAGTTGATAACAATATCATATATAAGTCCAATAATTCATTATTGCATGTAACAAAAAAGTGGGTCATTGAAATGAAACCTCAATAACTTTGAGCCCATGATAGTACACAATTTTCTCCCACGTTATTCAAGATATTGCAGTGTGGTGGGGTCTTTTGCTGGTATAAATTTTCAAGTACAGAAAACGACTGATAATAAGAGCCGAGGCAGGAAAAAGATATTGTAAGATTATTATTATTTTTTTCAAAAAAATAAATAAATAAAACTTAGTGTAAGAAGATTATTCTTTTCATTCATTCATTCTTTTTTTTTTTTAATTCACAGATTTCTGTTGGTTTGCCTTTTGTCTTCTGCTCTTTTGCTTTTCGGTTTTTTTTTTTTTTTTTTTGTTTTGTTTTGAACACTAGTGTATTAGTTTTCAGGGATCATTGATGAAAAGATGATCAAGAAATGAAAGACAAAGGTCTCTCTCTCCGTGTGAAATATAGCCGTTGTAAATAGTACGTATTATTATGTAAGAGAATATGAATGACTTCCCGAATGTGATGCATGTTTATTACGTACGTGGAGGGACATAAAAGTCAAAAAGAGTTGTGGAAAAAAAAAAAGATGCGCACAAGAGACAACCCAATATTAATTTGCCACTATCTAATTCTCAAATTGATTCTTCACTTGTCATCCAGTGTTCTAGTTATCAACTTATTGGACGGAATCGGGAAAAACGGCCTTTTTTGTAATTAAAAAAACGTAGTAGTGTGTTTAGGTGCTGCTGACTAAGTACGTTACGATTATGTTTATATCCATGTATCGTCTAATAATGCGCAATGGAATGAAAAATGAAACAGAAGATACACGTATCGAATTTCGGGTTTTGAAAATAATTTTGAATAGAAGATACACGATTATGTTTACTTTTATTGTTTTATTAATAATTTTCTCATTTTCCTTGAATTGGTGGGAGACATAAACGTGGATATTTTTCTTATTTGTGGGTTAGTTGATGATGGAAACGTGTATGGTGCAGTTTGCACGGACAGCTGCTTAAGAGTAATATTTAATAATAATGGGGTGTGTAATAAATATTTTGAAATCACAAGAGTGGACCATCCTTTGTCCTTCACTTTCACCACCCTATTATTGATTATTGCTTTCTCTCAAACCAATACACTTAAAAATAAAATTCGAATGTTGTTTTGGGGATTCGAATTTTTTGTAACATCATTTTAGCCCAATAGAAACACCAACACCAGACTTAACATCAACCAATTTGCATATGTTATGACTAATGTTGGGTAACACCAGTAATAACACCAAACAGAGAAATATTGAAATGCAGCGAAAACTTTTAGTCCGTAAGTAAACGCACTTACGGACATGAGTATTCAAACACAAGAACAATTACAAAATGTTAAAGTAATATATCAAAAACAAGTGTATCAATATATGATACACAAATACTTGTAGCTACGAATGATACGATCTTCTCCGTTGGTTACGCAACGTTGTAGATCTCTTGATTCTGACTTATATCTCCAAGTAGGTCTTGTGCGGTGCTCTACTTCTCAGAAAACGTCTTGCGTCCTTTTTCCCAAAAAGCCATGTCGATTTGTGTTGGTCTATTTCCCTTAAATAATCAAAACTCCTAGTCTTGATAAACAAGTTAAGCTAGAAATTAAAAAAAAAAAAACTAAATAAAGATCTAAACTACCTTAAGAGATAAATTTAGAGTCCTAAATACATCAAAGTCTAAGAAATACAAACATTCAAAACGGAAATAATTGTCGAGAATAATATCCCCAACAATCTCCCCCTTTTGCCTTTTTGGACACACACACAAATGACATAGGCAAGACACATAAAAACAAACCCCCCCTGAGTTCAACGACTCCCCTGAAAAAACATTGTTCAACACCAAAAAAAAAAAAAAAAATAGACTAAGAGAAGCATGATCATTCAAAGACCACGAGTTCTCTTAGATCGTCGAGCAAACGACGATGTCCCTTCATCAGCCTTCCTCTTCCGCAGCAGCTTCTTCATCGTCTTTAGCTTCTTGTTTCTCGACAAGACCTTCTTCCTCCTCTTACTTAAGCTGGCCTCATACCAAGAACCTCGCATCGCCTGGAGATGGGATATTTGTTTGTCAAGTAAGGCAAGTTGAGCGCGCACAACCTGAGGCGGGAGTTTGACCATGTTGGAACTGATATTAAAAATGCCAGAAGCGTCATCAGTCCCAGCACCACCGTGCACGGGCGACTGCCAGGGAAGATCCACGGCACGTGACCCAGCCAAGTGTTGGCTACGCAAGGTGAACCACTCGGCCTCTCCAGTAAGAGCATCATCCTCAAATGGCGAAAGCCCTTGGTTCTCCAAGATGCTGTAAATAAGAGAGGGAAAACAAAGAGAGGACACAGTTTTGGAGGTGGCAAACCTGGTAACAGCATCAAAGACCTGCTGCCCAAAACTGAACTTGATACCCCGACCAAGTCGAAATAGGAATTGAGCTTGAGGGCGAGTCAGGACGGTTGCATTCTTCGAAGGGACCCAGTTAAAAATGACAATCTTATGCAACACTGAGTAAAGAGAGGACAAACTAGTGCTGGGTAATTGTTCTCGCCATTTATTCACCAACCCACCAGATAGAAACAAAACAACTTCATCCATGTTGTCAACCGTTGAGTCACCATGGTACTCCTCAGTACCAAACAACTCATTTATCAGCCCTGGAGTAAAAGAAAAAACTTTTCAACGCAAAAATACCTTCCCATAATTTACCGAATTCGGATTCGCAACAAAAGATAACATATTCGAATAAAACTCCAAGACAACATTAAGAACAAACGACATTGCAGTGGTGATAGTTGAAAACATACCTCTATGCTTAAAGAAAGCAATCAGATTCTGCCATTCAAAAAGATTAATAGGGACTCAGCGTTCATCGATCAATCCCCGATTTTGATACTCCGAGAACAATTCCTCATTTGCTAGTTAGGAACCGGAGAGAGAACGGCTCCATGTCCTCAATCTCACCATCCTGAGAAGGGTCTCCATCAGAGTGGTCTGAGGTAGCAGACAGAATCGGTGCAACGCTAGAGGCGGCAGAATCAGAACTAGCAGCAGTGGATGGAACAGGATCACCAGCGGGTGATGTTGGTTGTGGTGATAAATCACCGGTTCCAGCATTAAATTCCTGGGCTACAGCAGACGTAGTACCCTTACACTTCTTCTTAGCGGCCTTCTTGGGAGGCAAAAGATCTCGAATGAAAATCTCGTCAGATGATCAGGAGAATACTCGAACCCAAAATCAAGTTCAGGTTGAACCTCAGGAACAGGAGTAGTAGGGGTAGTAGCTTCAACAGGCTTAGATGAACTGGAAACTTCTCCAGTGAAGAAATCAACAACCTCGTAAGGAGGGCTTGAGTACCCAGTTGCGGTTGACCCGGGCGACACCTTAATTGATGTCGGAGGGTTCTTCTTGTCGGCGAGCTTAACGGCCTGTTTACGGCGACGGGGCGTAGATTTGTCCAGGCGGGAAACGGGGGATGTCATCGGAGCAGCAACCGGAGCGGGAGGTACAAAATCCTCATTATCAGAGTCGGTCATGACGGCGACGTCTTCCGCAAGGTTCATGTGCTCCAGCGGCACATTACGCCTCGGTCCGGCCTGACTTTTTGGAACAGCTGCCGGCACCATGACCGGTGGGATGTTCCTCAGCCTACGGGACCTTCTCAGGGTCGGATCACCTACGCGGCCAAAGATTTCTGCAATAAGTGGCAGGTTTGGCGGGTTGTCGACGTCAATTTCATTCCCAGTCTGGCCGGGAAAAACCTGCGCCTCTGGATTTGCATCAGCGGGCACCAAAATCGGAACAACGTCCTGAGGTTGAAGCGGTGGCAAACTGGCAGGTGGTGTGACAACTGGTGACGGGTTCTGGGGGATCGTACCACCGATTTCCTCGCGAATATCCAACCCACTAAATCTTGGAAGATTCACCGGTGCCTGGCTACTGGACGGTTTCAGCACGCCGGTAGGGAGCACTGGAGTTTTACTTGGAGAAGACATCCTGTAAATTTCACAAAGAAAGCAACAAAAAATAGGCAAATCGAGAGGGAGAGGCAGAGAAGAGATGGAGAGTTATAAAGTTTGGATTGCAAAAGAATTACAGAAAAGTGGGACATTAAAAACGGTAACAATTCTGGTCTTATAAGCATAAAAAAAAATGGCTGTTGTAACAGGAGAGAGAAAGGGAGTAAAAAAACCTAATTTACCGAATCCTTACTTAACCCACACGGATTTTGTTTCCATCCAAACACCCTACTCCCCCTTAATTTAGGACACATTATCTCCACTCAATCAACCACAAAAATAAGGTAAATTACACGTCCCTACAATTGCATAAAACCGAAATAGAGCTGGAATTTAGAACCATCACCATAGTCGTGAAAATATGTACAGGGTGAACAACTTCCTACCACGTCAACCCTGTATTACCTGTCCAGCTCTCCGATCTTAACTCCACTGAAACACCCGATTAAGATAACCCTTAAAAAGATTGAGAAAAGTCAAAGAGAGAAGTAAGCATAAGTAAAGAACACACAACAATTTGACATCTTTACATAGTATGAATGTCCTAGCAAATGCCTAAAATACATGACCTAAAAAGGATAAAAATACACTTAATGTTTTTAGTGACTTGACCCGTGTTGCTTTTCATGACTGGTGACATTATAACTAACATTACTCCAGGTGAAGTCAATGAAAACAAACCCCTTAACCCAAGTTAATGACTATGTCAAAATTGCTCAAAGTGGTGAAATATAAAGATTGGATTGTTTTTAATCCAGATTTTCTTCATCTTTTTACAAATTTGAAGAGAAATTATCGTATCAATTGCGTTTTAACACCCCTTGTTTTTGGACCTAGGAGAAAGCCAGTTTCTGCGGAAAAGTTCCACAATCACCTAGTCGAAGAGGTCAGTCTCTTTGTCACCACTTTTATTACAACACAAGATCTTTTTGCACCAAAAAACAAACCCAAATGCATTCAAATTCTGTATGAGACAGAAAAATAAAAATGCATGCAAATTATACAGATGTTGTGACTAATGATAGAAGAGGTTGTCACAACATCAAACCCAACATGGACTAGACAATGCACATACCGAGATCTCTTCTCAAATGAGAGAATGTCTCAGAATCTAATGCATTTGTGAAGATGTCAGCTAGTTGATCGTCTGTACTTACATGCTCAAGACTCACTATTTTCTTCTCAACCAAGTCTCGGATAAAATAATACCTGATGTCAATGTGTTTTATATGAGAGCGTTGAACGAGATTTTTTGAGATATCTATGGCACTCGTATTGTCACAAAGTACGATCAGAACACTACTATGGAGACCGTAGTCTTCAATCATCTGGTTCATCCACAAAACGCAGCTGCAGATTTCCTTGCTAATGAAGGATACCGCCAGAAGAATTTTTTGCTTTACGATATTTCTAACATCCGAGTCCACCTCCTTGGCCTCCTTAAACTTGACAGGATGCTTTATCCCTACGTTAGACGTAGGTGAGTTTTGTTGGACCCCTACGTTGGGGACCTCCTATTTTGGCATTATCATCGGTCGTGTAGAGAACTCGCCCCCCCACCCA
>BMAC01000621.1:233629-273190 GCA_014905375.1 Phtheirospermum japonicum | reverse complement strand
AAAAAAAAAACTTGTTTTTGTTAATATAAAGTTCCTTTTCCCCCCAAAGAAAAAAGTTGCGTATACGCACTTCCAGCTGTGATATATTCAGCTTCTGCTGTAGAGAGGGATATATAGTTTTGTTTCTTACTATACCACAAGACCAAGTTACTTCCTAAGAAAAAACAGCCTCCAGTGGTACTCTTCCTATCCACGACATCAGCTGCCTAATCTGAATCAGTGTAACCAACAAGTTCAGTGCATGTATCTCTAGTATACCGCAAACTTAAATCACTTGTTCCAGCCATATATTTAATTATTCTTTTTACAGCTTTTAAATGAGACTCTTTGGGGTTCGATTGATACCTAGCACACAAACATACACTGTACACTATGTCAGGCCTACTTGCAGTTAAATACAAGAGACTTCTTATCATGCTCCTATAAACGGTGCTATCAAAACTGATCCCAACAACATCTCTTGGCAGTTTGTTAGTTTTCCCCAAAGGTGTTTTCTTATGCTTTTCATTTTCTAATCCAAATTCCTGAACTAGATTTTTAGCATATTTGGTTTGGAAAAGAAAAATATCATCATCAAGATGTTTAATTTGTAAACCAAGAAAATATGAAAGGTTACCTTCCATGCTCATTTCGAATGTGTCTGACATCCGAGCTATGAAATTCTTCACCATCTGTTCACTAGTGGATCCAAACACAATATCATCCACATAAATTTGAACTATAAGAATGTGCTTGTTGGATTTGAGAAGAAATAAGGTTTTATCAACTTCAACTCGTCTAAAGTTTAAAAGCAGTAAATGTTGAGTCAACCTCTCATACCGAGCTCTTGGAGCTTGTTTTAAACCATGCAACGCCATTTTTAATTTCAAAACAAAATTGGGTTTGTGAGGACCAACAAACCCTTTGGGTTGCTCAACATATACTTCTTCACTCAAAACACCATTCAAGAAAGCACTCTTAATATCCATTTGATGCAGTGATATTTTCAAATGACAAGCAATAGCAACAAGGAGTCTTACTGATTCTATTCATGAAACCGGTGCAAATGTCTCGTCAAAATCAATCCCCTCAATCTGAGTATATCCTTGTGCAACCAGCCTTACCTTATTTCTCACAATGTTTCCTGCTTCATCGGTTTTGTTCTTGAAGTTCCACTTAGTTCCAGTGACATGTGTGTTTGCAGGGCATGGAACCAAGTCCCAAACATCGTTTTTAGCAAACTGATTCAACTCCTCCTGCATGGCTTTGATCCAAAACTCATTCTTCAGAGCTTCTTCCACACGCTTAGGCTCTGTATTAGCAAGAAACAAGGTCTCCCGAATTTGAGACCAGTTAGTCGAAAGACATACATGTCTCACCATTTCTTTGAAATTTATCTGTCTCTTCCTTGTGCTCCTTTCATCAATATCTCCAATAATTTGACATGTTGGATGATTCCTCTGAATTCTTGATAGAATATCCCTCTGGTACAGGTCAATTTGATTATTTGGGCTGTCCTCATCTGATTCAGGAGCTTCAGGAGTTGGTGTTAGGACTGGTGATGGGTCCTCAGTCCTAACATTGTCTGCTCCTTCAGGACTTGGTGTTAGGTTCGGTGACATGTCACCAGACCTGTCATCTCCTGTAACGTCAGTCTGTGTTCCTGCACTATCATGTAAGTCATCTACATTATATTGAGGAGTCTGATCATACACCATATCATTGTCCTCAGCAGGTTTAACGCCACTAACCAAGTCATCAGACTTTACATTGATAGACTCCATCATGCAACGTGTTCTAAGGTTAAACAATCTATAAGCATGACTGTTCTGGGAATATCCCATGAAAATGCATTTGTCACTTTTAGAGTCAAGTTTTGAAAGATGCATTCTATCATTCAAGAATTATCAAACACACCCAAAGACATTGAAATAGCTCAAATTAGGCTTTTTGCCCAACAAAAATTCATAGGGTGTAACATGTGACCCGGGTCTAAAATACACCCTATTGATTGTGTGGTAAGCAGTATTCATTACTTCTGCCCAATATCGTTTTGCAATTCCATTTGAAACAAGCATGGTTCTAGTCATCTCAGCAAGAGATCTATTATTTCTTTCAACTATACCATTCTGTTGGTGGGTAATGGGTGAGGAAAACTCATGAGTTATTCCTTCCTTTGAACAGTAGTTTGAGAAAGCTTCATTTTCAAATCCTATTCCTTGATCAGACCTGATCCTTCCTAAGTTCACACCAAAATGTACGCACAACTTTTTTAAAACTTTGAAAAGCTTCAGATTTTTCCCTTAAAAACTCAACCCAAGTAAATCTAGAAAAATAATCAACTACAACCAGAACATACCGTTTACCTCCAAGGATTCCCACCTCCAGTGGTCCCATGAGGTCCATGTGCATGAGTTCAAAGCAATTTGAAGTGGTGAGGTTCTGAACATGTGGGTGCGGTACCCTGACTTGTTTCCCCTTTTGGCATGCTTCACAAACTGGAATGATTTTTGTGTTAAGTTTCGGTAGAACATTTACAATTTCTTTCTTCACAAGACTTTCCAACATCTTGTAGTTGACGTGTCCAATCTTTTGATGCCATACCTCGACATCGCTCAACTGGGATAGCTTGCAAAAAACATGGCCGTTTATTTGATAACATTTATCTTATGTTCTTTGGCCAGTGAGAATGCAAGCATTTCCTTCATCATAAACTTCACACTTCTCCCTTGTGAACTTAACACTAAAGCCTCCATCACACAACTGACTGATGCTGATCAAATTAGCCGTCAGTCCTTCAAAAAGTAACACGTTCTCGAGTTTTACAATTCCTGGAATATGGAGAGTTCCTTGTCCAACAATCTGGCTATTTGCACCTCCACCATATTTTACCTTTCCACCTTTGAATTTCACAATATTTGAGAGGAGGTCTTCAAATCCGGTCATGTGCTTGGAGCATCCACTATAAAAATACCACGCTCCTGGAATGTGGGATTTTAGAGAGGTATAGATCATGTTACATTTGATCTCATCCTTCTTCACCCAGACATGTTTAACTTTGTTGTTGGTTCTGATGTTGGAATCGTAAAAACTGTCATGAAACACAACATGTTTCCTTGTCCTCTGAAACTGACTTTTCTTGCCTGATTTCTTCCAGCAAAATGGACGAATATGACAAGGATCACCACAATGATGTCAAACATACTGTCTTCTTATCTTTTTGTGATGCTTGGTTGTCTCCAGTTCTTTGTCAGTTTGTTGCACTTGCTGTTCAGGTTTGTAGCCAATCCCATGTTTCGAGGACTCTGGAAAAGACATTCCCAGAATTTCATCTAGCTTCGCCGTTCCCTTGTTGAGGTTTGAGAGAGTATTTTGAGCCTTCTTTAAATCGGCCTTCACTCGTTCTAATTTCGAGTCTTTCCTGGTGATAGTTGATTTCAGACGTGTGATTATTTCCACTTGATCGTTCTTCTCATGGGTGAGTTTCTCCACCTTGATCATGAGAGCTTTCACCTTTAGGATCTGATTTCCCCAATATGCAAACAAATCTTCATACTCCATGCATAGTTTCTTGTACTCATCAGTTGTTTCTTTAACTTCTGCATTCAGACATAGGATGTTGGAATTTATGTTGCCAACTCATATGTCGTCATCCCAGATAACACTAGCAAACAGTGCAGGAACTGACTTAGGCGAGTCAGAGTCATCTTCATCTTCATCAAACTCCTTTGAAATCAGGCTCTTTTTTCTCAATGTTTTAGCACATTCGTTTTTTAGTGTCCCCAGTCTTTGCAGTCGTGACTTTGAATTTCACTGAGAGGTTTGGGAGAATTTGATGTCTTGGACTCGGACGACGAGGGCTGAAAACCAGAAAGTTTTCGTCTAGAAGATTTTGGAGGTGGTATCTCCGATTTGTACTTTGGAAATATCTCTTCAATGTTGTTTCTTCTTCTCAAATTCTTGATGAACTTCTAAGTGATCATAGACACTTCTTCCTCACCAAGAGTGGTATTCTCGATTTTATCCAACAAGTCTCTTTAATCAATAACTTCACTGCCATCATCCGAGTTGACATCGATAGTGAGGGAAACATTCTTCTCTTTTGAGTTGGAGACAAGATGTTCCATCTCGAACGTTTTGAGCAATCAAACCAGCTCATCGCAGTCCAAATTATCAGTGTTCTTTGGTTCTTCAATGGCAACCCCTTTGACGCTGAACTTCTTTGAAATGGATATAAGTAATTTTCCAACAAGGCATGAATTGGAACAGGTTCGCCAAGTTCTCTATATTCGTTTGCAATCTCCGAAAGTCTCATGGCATAGTCCATGATTGACTTTTTTCCCTCCACCCTCATTGCCTCAAAGGTAGCAGTCAGCATTCTCAATCTTGACCTCTTCACACTTTGAGATCCTTCGCACACCCTCTGCAATGCATCCCATGCATCCTTTGCTGACTCGCACTTGCTGATCACTTTGTAGTAGTTCGAGTCGACATATCCACACAGGGTGTTGATGCACTTGGAGTTCCAGTTTGAATTTGCAATCTCATCAGCAGTCCAGTATATTTCTTTCTTGGGAAAGGTTTCTCCATCAGCATTAGTAACTCGTGGTTTCTCCCATCCAACTATAAAGGTTATCCACGCTCGTTCATCGACGTTCTTAATATGCCACTACTTCCTCTGCTTCCAGAGAGATTAGTTCTTTCCATTGGGGATAGGAGGTCACAGATTCTCTTGAGCGTCCATAAGTCAATGAATCTACAAAAATAATAAGGATCGAAATACTTAATGTAAAGTACCCTGCTCTGGTGCCAATAGTTATTTTGTAGATCTATGATTTTGAAAAATGATGTTAAGTCTCGTGACAGATAACACCAGTCTTAACATCAACCAGTTTGAAATTGTAGACGTATAACACAACAAATGTTATGACTAATGTTAGGTAACACCAGTAATAACACCAACAGAGAAATATTGAAATGCAGCGGAAAATAATAATTGAATGCACTTATTAAACTTTTAGTCTGTAAGTAAACGCACTTACGGACATGGATATCCAAACCCGAAAACTATATTACTTAATCGTTCTTGAACATTACAAAATGTTTAAGTAATATATGAAAAACAAGTGTATCAATATATGATACACAAATACTTGTAGCTACGAATGATCCGATCTCCTTCGTTGGTTACGCAACGTTGTAGATCTCTTAATTATGACTTGTAGCTCCAAGTAGGTTTTGTGCGGTGTTCTGCTTCTTAGAAAACGTCTTGCGTCCTTTTTCCCAAAAAGCCGTGTCAATTTGTGTTGATCTATTTCCTTTAAATAATCAAGACTCCTAGTCTTGATAAATAAGTTAAGCTAGAAATAAGGAAGCCAAATAAAGACCTAAACTACCTTAAGAGATAAATCTAGAGTCTAAAATAGATCAAAGTATAAGAAAGGCAAACATACAAAATGGAAAGAAATTGGCGAGAATGATATCCCCAACATCGTCAACATGCAGGTATTTATGTGGACTTTAATAAGCGACCTCATTTCTCACAAGGTGCAATCCTTCTGGGAGCTGGGCGAGTTGTTTGTAGAGGGCAGCAACCTGATACATAGGAGTGGCGAGCTCCTATGCGAGGTAGCGAGCTCTTATGATATAAGCATTATTGTAACAGCTCGGCGCTGAATGGTAGCTCGGCGTTGAGATTTGGACGTCATGATCTTGGGCTTTGGCAGACTAGTATGGCTATTCTATGGGGTCCCTTCGGACTAAAATCTATGTATAGGCTTATTGGCTCATGTCTAATTCGTTAATTCAGGGAGATTTCTATTATCTATATAACATACATGAAGAATCCTAATTCTATGCCGGTCGCCATTTTTCGTATTATAGCTTTAATAGAAGAGGGATACCCTAGATTGGGAATACTTCTCTTATCTATATAAAGAGGACTCAAGCCTCATTCTTTTCTCTCTAAGTTGATTTCACATCTAATGTCTATTGATCTCTCGCACCTCTCTCACGCACTCTCTAACCTAAGTATCGAAGGGCCTACGCCGAGGCCGTCCACCGCCTTATCTTGGGTTTTGTTTGCAGGATCTATCACGTCGCCAGTAGCTCCTTGGAGATCGATCAGGTCGTTGCACGTATATCGAAGGCTTATCAGGTCGTTGACTTCATATTTAAGGTCAGTACCCCATATTCTTGAGGCACCAATCTTTTTGGTCTCATCAAGTGGCGCCGTCTGTGGGAAAGAGGTACATCGAGTCCTTGGGCGAAAGGCGTGAGAGTTTTTGAAAAAAAAAGAAAAAAAACAAACCATGAAAGAAATCGGTATCAAACCTCAAAACCTGAGTTTTGACGGAGACACAAGTAAGACAACTGGAGAAGACAATGGGAAAGAACAAACACCACCAATAGGGGAAATAAACCAAACAAAGACCACACCACCATCCCCACCAGGAAAGCAAAAGATGAAGCAGCTAACGGAAGAACTTAAGAAGAAAGCTCCAGACATGATTATGAAAAGGGTCATACATATAGGAACAAAGGAATGAAAGGAGTTTCCAAACGACAAACCTTTTTATGTTGACAAGGGACTCCTCGAAAGCTTGACGGGATTGGTATGTCTAGATAAACAAGAGGAACTAGAGGATATTCTGGATGGTAGGACAAATCGAGGTGAGAAAGGAAAAGGAAAAGATGATCGGGGAAGTGAGGAATACACGCCAGAACCATTAACCACAGACCAGAAGAGAAGCAGAGAATCCTCACCATGGAGGCCAAGTGACGAGTTGCTTAAAGGTTCAGGAAGATGAAGATATCCGGTGGATTCCACCTCATCATTGGATGATGATTATACCAGTGATCGATTACATACGGATGGAGGGTCGCGTGGTTGCTTTTATAAATGGAGGACCCTGTGGGATGACAGAGAACAAGACGATCATGGTGGGCGAGTTAAAGGTGAGAGAACATGGCGAAAGTCTTATAAATGCTGAATTTCTTGAAGAAGAGGAGGATGATAGTGATAGCGAGGAACCATTCTAGATTATAGGCCACGAAGGAGATCTTAAAAATGCCGAGGTCGGTGTTATGAAGAGGATGAGGACGAAGAAGTAGGGCCAGGTGCCCAGGCCTTTAGAGACATGCTGAAAGCATTACTATCTTTGAAAAGACAGTTCATCGGAACTAAACCTAATGAATCTATGGGGCACCCTTTTTCGGATAAGATATTATGAGCAACACTACCTAGCGAATACAAAATAATGGAGTTTCAGTATGTTCGATTGTCTGACCCCACGCGGCATGTAAAGGGTTTCGAGAATGAGGCAATAATAAGGTAGTACATGGAGGTTATAGCGTGTCGGGCCTTTTATCTACATTAAGGGGAATAGCGCAAGACTGGTTTCACCAGTTACCGTCGGGAAATATCACCAGCTTTCAAGTCATGAAAGCAGCCTTTTAAAAGCATTTTGCCAGCGTTAAGCGTCACACAAAATCTGCGCAATCCCTCTTCGCAATGATACAATGGCCAGGGGAAAGTCTGAAAGATTATGTCAATCAGTTTACCAGGGCTACTCTAGGGGTACTAACAGCCACCGATGAGATGAAGGATGGAGCACTACAATAAGGATTAAGAAGGAAAGATTTACTTAAATCTCTGGAGAAACGATCTGCACGAACATATGAGGAGGTCTTGGATAGGTGCGACAAATATATATAGGGGGAAGAAACTGAGGATGAATTCAGATTTCATTTAGGAGTAGAGGTCGCGGGTCCAAAAAAAGTCATCTCTAAGAGGTCGGAGCCTCGGAGGGAACCTAGACGATCTGTTCGGGGATTCTCGACCAATGGTGCAGGTAGGGGAGAGCCAGCTAGAGCGGATATGTGAGATTGGAGGAAGAAGAGTTCACCCCCTTGGTGTATCCTCAGGCAAAGGTGTTAGCTATCATGGAGTAGCAGATACCCGAAGCTGTTAGATGGCTAGAAAGCTATACACGACCTCCTACTAACCCAAAATTTGAGTTCTTTTTCAGGCTCCACAATAACTATGGACACTCCACCGAGCGTTGCAGGCATTTGCACGAAGAGATTGAAAAGCTCATCCAAGCAGGACATCTGAAGGAGTTCATATACAAATATAGAGAACCACGAGAACCAGTGCGGCCACTACCCCCACCACCTCCGGGAGGTCCACCTCCGAACCAGTCCGGGGGACAACCACAACAAGGAGGTCAAAAATAAAATGAACAAGGAAGGACAGGAGGAAATAATAAAGTAAGGATTAACATGATTTCTGGAGGTCCCACGGATGGATATGTTAACAATGCGCGAAAGAGATATGCTAATAGGCGACCCCAAACCTCAGGACCGATAATTTCTTTTGGCTCTAACGAACGGCGTGACTTGCGGATGGAACATAACGATGCGCTGGTCATTGAAGCCGAGATAGCAGGATACGAGGTTGGAAGGGTGTTTATCGACAATGGGAGCTCAATAAATATTATATACCAGGACTGTCTAGATCAGATGAACTTAGACGCAAAGGTACGATCGGTAAATACCCAAATTTATGCTTTTAACAGTGCGCAGGTTATCACTGAAGTCGAGTTGGCACTTCTTGTGGCTTTGGGAAAGGGTGAATTGAGATTGGACAAATATTTGAGGTTTTTAATCATAAAAGGGAACTCGACGTACAATGCAATATTAGGGCGACCTGCCCTCAACACGTTCCAGGCGATCACCTCTACTTACCACACGAGTATTAAGTATCCAGCGGGAGATAAAGTAGGGAAGGTTGTGTCAGAACAGCAGGTCGCTAGGTCGTGCTATCAGATGATGGTTAGGAAGGGTATGAGTGAGAACAAGCACGAAAGGATGAGAGATCTACAGGAAGGAATACTCAGCTTCAAAAATATAAGGGAGGAGGAGAATTTTGTTCGCCCTCATGAAGAACTCATGGAAATATCACTGGAAGAGGGTAGGCCGGAGTGCACCACTAAAACAGAAACCCAGATGACAAAGGTTATAAGGGATGAGCTGATAGCATTATTAAGGATGTTTTGGGATATTTTTGCCTTTGGGGATGGAGAGTTACCAGGAGTATCCCCTGAGGTTGCACAAAACCATTTGAATGTTGATCCGGAGCCGCGATCTGTTCAGCAAAAGAGGAGACACTTTGGTGCAGAGCTAGCTAAGGTGATTGAGGAGGAGGTGCAGGAACTACTAAAGGCGGGAAACATCCAAGTGATCCAATTCCCAGAATACTTGTCCAATGTTGTGATGGTACCAAAACCTGGGCAGAAGTGGAGAATGTGCGTGGATTCTTGCGATTTAAATAAGGCATGCTGAAAAGATCACTATCCGCTGCCACGCATTGATCAATTGGTCGATTCAGCTTCGGGATGCAAACTGTTAAGTATGATGGATGCATCACAAGGATACCATCAAATCCCGTTGGTGAAGGAAGATCAACCCAAGGTGAGCTTTATCACCTCGACAGGTACTTATTGCTTCGTTTCTATGCCATTTGGGTTAAAGAATGCAGGTGCGACCTATCAGAGGCTCATGGATAGGATGTTGAAAGACTTGATGGAGTCCACTATGGAGGTTTATGTGGACGACATGCTGGTAAAAAGCAAAAAGAAGGACTCACATGTGGAGGATTTGCGAAAGGACTTTCTGATACTAAGGCAATATGGGATTAAACTCAATCCAAAGAAATGTGCATTCGGCGTGCGATCAGGAATGTTCTTAGGGTAACAGAACGAGGTATTGAGGTAAACCCGGAGAAAGTGAGAGCTTTCATGGATATGCCACATCCACGAACGGTACGCGACGTGCAGGTATTAACTGGTCGAATTGAAGGTCTCAGCCGCTTTACTTCCAGGTCAGCATAAAAGGGCGTGCCCATTTTTTGAACGCTCAGAAAGGGATGTAAGTTTGAATGGACGAAAGAGGCCGCAGAAGCTTTTGAAAAACTTAAAGAATACCTGGCAGAAATACCATTACTAACCAAACCAATGTCGGGCTAGAACTTAATATTATATATATCTGTTGGAGAGGCCGCAGTAAGCTCAGTGCTCATTAGGGATGATGCAGGAGTGGAGAAGCCCATCTACTATATTAGCAGGATGCTGCGAGGAGCTGAGTTGAACTTCTCGGAGTAGGAGAAAGGTGGACTTATGCTAATCAATACAGCGAGGAAGCTTACGACTTATTTCTTAGGCCATAAGGTTAAGGTACGCACCAATTTAGCTCTCAAATAGGTCCTAAGTAATCCGAACATGTCCAGACGGTTGGTGAAGTGGGCAGTAGAGCTCAGTGAATATGATGTGGTGTAAGAGCCTAGGATGGCTATCAAGGTGCAAGTGTTAGCAGATTTCTTGCAAGAGATGGTACGCTCTACTAAACAGGAGGAAGAACCGAAGGCATGACTATTACATACGAATGGATCGACTATAGCATCAAGAGTCGGGCTAGGTATTGTTTTGACTAGCCCAGAGGGGGAAGTCTCGATTTTGCTATCAAGCTGGGGTTTAAGGCCTCCAACAATGAAGCGGGGTACAAGGCACTATTACAAGGCATAAAATGGCTAACGACCTAGGTGCGCGGAAAATTAAGGCCTACACAGACTCACAGTTGGTAGCTCGCCAATTTGATGGGTCTTTTGAGGCAAGGGAAGAACACATGCAGGAATATTTGAAAAAGCTAAAGGAAGCGGTGATACAGTTTGAGGAGTTTACACTAGAGCACTTACCACGAGCTGACAACATTCAGGCGGATCAGCTCTCCAGGATGGCAGGAACATTAGGTACCTATGACAGAAGGAAGGTCACATTAATGGAGTTAGGGCACAACAATGTGGACAAAGTAAAAGAGGTTATGGAGATTGACGCAAAGGATGATTGGCGAACACTAATTTGGGGGACTCTCGATAAGGTGATCGCAGGAGATACATGATTATCGACTAAGGAAGCCGGGACGGCAGCACGATCTTGTTTGATGAATAGAGAACTATATAAGAGGTCACAACTAGGCCCATATTTGAAGTGCTTGTTGAAGGAGGAAGGGTTCGAGGTGCTACGGAAAATACACGAAGGATACTGTGGTGATCACGCAAAAAGTTGAGCACTGGTGGGGATAGCATTGAGCTGGTTTCTTTTGGCCATGGTTGAAAAGTATGGCGGGTGAGCTCGTTATGACCTGTCAGAAATGTCAAATGCGAGCACCTTTTATTTATGTGCCACGGAGGATATGATGATTATGAGCTCGCCTTGCTCCTTCGCACAGTGGGGTATTGATATCGTGGGGCCTTTTCCAAAAACACCCGGTAACAAACAACACTTGGTGGTCGCGGTGGACTACTTTACAATGGGTGAAGGCTTAGGCTGACGGGCATTGGCGAGAAGATTATCATGGATTTTGTTTTTAACAGTACTTGTCTCAGACAATGAGACCCGATTTAATGGGCAGATGATCCAGGAATGGTGTAAAACGATGGGGATGAAGCAGCGATTTTCCTCTATGGCACATCCTCAAGCTAATGGACAAGTTGAAGTCACTAACTGTATTATCGTTCAGGGAATTAAATTTCAACTGGAGAAAGCAGGGGGACTTTGGCACAAAGATCTCGCACCCGTTTTATGGGCTTATCGAACGACTCTGCGAACTACTACTGGAGATTCACCTTTCATCTTAGTTTATGGAATGGAAGATGTTATCCCATTAGAAATAGTGGTAAGATCACAATGGATATCAACGTTCGACATGGAACAAAACAAATGAATAGCTAAAGGAGTTATAGAAATAATTGATGATATACGAGACAAGGACGCAACACGTGTGGAAAGATACAAACAAAGAATCCAGACAGCCTTTAACAAAAAAAGTAAAATGACGATACTTCCAGGTCGGCCACTGAACCAAGCTTTTGTGCACCCCAATTATATATATTTTAAATTAAAACATTCAAGCTTGCTCGCAAGAGGACGAGGACACTTGTAGGGTGGAAAGTTGACTCGAATTGTCTCTCAAGGACAACAAAATTCGGGGTCTTAAAAGTTTTTTAAGGAAAACGTAAATTCAATTATTTTTGGGAGTTTTGTTTGAAAGTGATTAACAACTAATATTAACTAAGCTAAATTTACCGACTTGAATTTAAAAGCTTATGATTAACTTAAGCTTACAAACTAATTAATTATCTAATGGCAACTCACTTAGAATCCTAAAAACACAGCGAGAACTCAGATTCAAATTGAAAACGTAGCGAAACTTCAAATTCATAAACGAAACCAATTAACTCAACTTGCATAAACGGACCTAAGAAGCATGCATAAACTCAATTAACCTAAAGCAATTACTTAACCCTAATTACTAAGTAGTGATCTAAGCAAACCTTAATTAAATCCTAAAACGCAAAAATGATCAAGTATCATAAACGAAATCGAATTACTTCAACGGATCTCAAAAGCATAAGAAAACTCAATTAACACTAAGCAAGCAATAGCATGAATCATAAAGCATAAATGAAATTAAATTGCATAAACCAATTTCATAAATAACATCAAGGAATTTGAATCTCCAATACTTAATCATTCATCAAAAAAACTAATTAAAACTGAAAAACTTCACTTTGAGTTGATCAACCAAAACCAAGTTCCTCAACCAACTCAAGAATATCAAATAAAAGCAATTATTCAATACTTCAACTATGGGAATTAAAACTAACAAAACAAATAAAAGATAAGAGTATTTATTAAGTCTAAGAATTGCAGAAAATTCTCCAGCTACTCCGAAGGAAACGGTAGATCTCGGATGGAAAAACGGGTTGTGCAAACTCGAACGTCTTCGGGACTCGCGAACCTTGATTCCTCGATCTTGATCTTCAATCTATGCTAAAGGGTGTTAAAAACATGTTTCTAACCCTAGGAATACTTTTTGGTAACCTTATAATGACTATAGTATGTTGCAAAGTCGGATTAATGGTGTGGTATTTATAGAATTCCAATTTCTTGGAGAACAAGTCACTTAAGTTGGTTACCAGGCCCGATAACGGTAGAACTTAGTGGTAAGAGGGCTACCACTAAATCTATCATTATTGTCTCTGTTGCCTCCTAATGGTGATGGTAACGGTACGATTGTAATCATTAAATTTACCGTTAGGCTCTTAGTCCACCTTCAGAGATTACGTAACGGTGCAAGTAACGGTGTGAGTAAAGGTATAGCAACCGCTAAAGCTAACCGTTATCTTCAAAAACTTGCTACTTCTTCTCTGGAATGATCGATTCTTGTCTCTTAATCATCAATCTTCATCTTTTACGTGCTGAGCGTCTCCGGTTACTTAGCTATAAGGTGAAAAATAGAGATAATTCACCTATTTGTATTAATTCAGATCAAAACACGGTAAAATAAGCTAGAAGTACAAATATACGAATTTAGGCTTAAACTATCCAACCTATACCAAAAACAATAGAAAAAAGTGACTAAATTACTAATAGAAATGAGCACAAATACGTGTTAATCAGCGACCTCGTTTAGAATCGGGCTGATGCAATCTACACCACTAAGAATCTAGATCCAAACTGGATAGATCCATTCAAGATCACCAAGGTATTACAAGGGGGAGCATATGTGCTCGAAGATGCAAAGGGAAAAGCTTTACCAAGTAGTTGTAATGTCTTCCACTTGAAGTAGTACTATGCTAGCTCTCCGGATGATAGGTTCGTACTTTACACTACTCTATCTTTACTTATTTCTATCATGAACCGACGCTCCTTTAGGTTGGTGAGAACTCGTACTTTTGTCGAACGTTTTGCCCACTATGGGTTGATATCTATCAATAATGAATAAAGGAAGAATTTCTTATGGCATTCTATGAATTTCTATGGTTTTATCTATATGATTAAGTCTCGACGCTCTTATCAGGTCGGCGATGGGATTTATGGGTATGGCAGTGACTGGTTTTGTGTGGGAATATGTTTGATTTACATATTCTAGGATGTTTGAGTGGAAGCCTATTTAACTTACATGTTCCCCCTCAGTTTAAGGTGTGATTTATATGCTATTGAGTCGGCCTTATATATTTTATGTGCTTCTCTTGGTCGTATGTGTCTTATTTGGTTTTGTGTGCCTTCTTTGAACTTATGTGCTTTGTTTGGAAACATTTTTTATTTACATGTTCCTGCATATCCTTGAGTATGTTTGGTTTACGTATTCTGGGATATTTTGGAGAGGGGATGTGTTTGACTCACATATTTTCCTTCAAATTTGGACATGTTTGATTTACATGTTGTCCTTATGATTGACTTATAGGTCCTTTGCAGTCCCTATATGTTTAGTTTCGATTATAATATCTATATTGAAAGCAGGTTTAGGTGATGATGGGAAAGCTAAGGGTATTGATCATATTATAGTAACTTGGGGGACTAAGTGAAGTCTTGGTTACCCCTTGTTTACTCTCATTATGTTTTGGCGACTCAACTACTCTCTGATTTCAAGTATGGATTTTACTGATAGTTTTGGGGTGGCTTTATGGTTGCCCGAATTACATGAACTCTATGATAAAACCAAGTCATAGCAGAAATCAAGGTTATGCACGTCCACTCAAAAATCAAAAGGAGCAAATGTTGAATTACAGGAAAGTTGAATGAATCAATTCGGATTGCAACTAGATACCAACTCGTCTACAGGAGCTTCTAGCTCGGTGCCAAGCCCAGCCCTCAGGATTACATCACCCTTGCAAGGGATCCACCATTTTACTGTTGTGGGCGAGCTCCGGTTGCCCTTCAAGAAGGAGAAATTAGGAAGTTCGGCATTCATGGTTTCCACATCTAGTTCGAACTGGATATTGGTTGCAGCAAGTTGAGCTTGGATACGTTGCACAGCGAAGTTGAACCATTCTTGAGCTCCTCGCCCCATCTTACCCAGGAAGTGGGTAGTGTTCTGATACTTGTTCATCAGCTCAATTATGTATGCTTCTGTGAACTTTCTACCCACTTTGCTATTCAAAAACGCACGACGATCTTTAATCAGCCCCTCCTTTCAACCCTCAGCTTTTCCTTCAACCACTCCTTGCTCACGAGCTAAGCAAACTGCACCTTCCATCTGCTCTTGATTTCACCGCAACTGGCCCTCCAACTCCATCAGGCGACCTCCCAGTCGGGCGGCTTCATACCTCATGGTTCCTAGCTTGCTCTTAGCGACAATGAGCTCTTCTTCCTGGTTTGTTGGCTAGCGACGTGATTTATCCAACTCTCCTTGTGTTAAAGATAGTTGTGTAGTTTGTTTTTCTGCTTGAGCCGCCAGCTCATCACTGTTTTTTTGTAGATTGCTCTCGGGGTTCATTGCTGATAAGTGGTTGGAAAGCGCTACCATCAGGGGTTCCAACTACATTACAAGGAAAGGAGCTGCTGACGCATGTCCGACATGGTAGAGAGGCGCATTTAATGGTCTTAAATGAGAAGTGATGGCTAAAGGTACCGTGCTTTTTTCAAAAAAAGCATGATTGTTTGACTTCGGAGACAACTCATGACTACATTCTACTTGGTTTCCTACCTCAACCAACAAGAATGTGGGGGACTAGCTGATACGACATCAAATAACATGCAGGTATTTATGTTGATTTTAATAGGCGACATCATTTCTCATAAGGTGTAGTCCTTCTGGGAGCTGGGCGAGCTATTTTTAGAGGGCAGAGACCTGATGCATAGGAGTGGTGAGCTCCTATGCGAGGTGGCAAGCTCTTATGATATAAGCGTTATTGTACCAGCTCGACATTGAGTGGTATCTCAGCGTTGAGAGCTGGGCCTCATGATTTTGGGCTTTGGCAGACTAGTATGTCTATTCCATGGGGTCCCGACATTCTAAAATCTATGGACAGGCTTATTGGCTCATGTCTAATTCGTTAATTCAGCGAGAGTTCTATTATCTATGAAAACTTAACATACAGGAAAAATCCTAATTCTATGTCGGTAGCAATTTTTTTGTATTATAGCTTTAATAGGAGAGGGATACCCTAGATTGGGAATACTTCTCTTATCTATATAAAGAGGACTCAGGCCTCATTCTTTTCTCTCTAAGTTGATTTCACATCCTACGTCTATTGAGCTCTTGCATCTCTCTCATGCACTCTCTAACTTAAGTATCGGAGGGCATACGCCGGGGCCGTCCACCGCCTTGGCTTGGGTTTTGTTTGCAGGATCTATCAGGTCGCCAGGAGCTCCTTGGAGATCGATCAGGTCGCTACACGTATATCGAAGGCTTATCAGGTCGTTGACTTCATATTTAAGGTCAGTACCCCATATTCTTGAGGCATCAATCTTTATGGTCACATCACAACGTTAAAAGTTAAATGTAAATGATAGGTTTGAAAAATATATTAATTTTTTATTCATAATTAAATATTAATTTAACTTGTTTTATATTTTTAACAACTTATATTATTATTTTACACATTTTTTATTTTTTTTTCAAAATATCATATTTAAACAATAGTTGATTATATATATTTTTCTGATTTCATGTTTTGAGTTTCATTTAATATTATCTTATAACATTCTATATATTGATTTAATTTATTTTTTTGCCTTTTTTAATGTTTTAAATAGTTATTTAGAAATTCTTCATATTTTTGAGAAGATTTTGGTGTGTTTTTTATTTATATAGAGGTAAGAGTAATTGTGAGAAAAAATAGTACAATAATATCTTGTTGAAAAAATATTTATACATGACAACAGCTGGCCCAACGGTTTGGTTGCCAGCCTTAGAAGTAGTTGGCGCGACATGTCGCGAGTTTGACATCAGAGTATTTTGGGGGGATTTAATGTACTAATGTCGAGGGTTTGAATCCTTCTGACAGCATTTTTTATGTAGTTTTTTTATTGATAATTTAACCGATTTCACACATCAGCGACACATTATCTTCGAACTTAGTGCACCTCATGAATAGATACAACACGTAAATTACTAGATAAATAATACAAAAAATACATTACTATATATCTCTATTTTACATGTAATTGTGGTGTTTTTCCCGTGTTTTTAGTTAGGGTTTAGTGTCGTTTTTAGTGGTTTTGAGTCGAGTTTGGTTAGGGTTTTAGGTTGTTATCTTGTTTTTTATGTTTTGAGCTTTATTTATCCGATGTTGGTAATGGTTGTACGATTATTGGGTTTTTAGACGTTCCGGCATACGCCTAGGTTCGAGTCGAGGCATTAAGGCCAAAACTCTATGTCGAAATAAGAAAATCGAGCCGAAAGCAGCCCGGATCGACCGAAAAGCTCCCAATCAACTGCCCGATTGACTGGCCACGGATCGACTGAAAGATCAAAAATCGACTGCTCGCAGTAGCCAAACCATTTGGAAGCAGGGCAGTCAATCGACTGACCATGCAGTCGATCGACCGCGTCGCAGTGACCTTCAGGATTCTTGGTGTTTTTAACGTTTTTTCCCCTACAAACAACTATATAAGCCCACATGTTTTGCCAATAAAGGATCCACTCTCCTACCAACTCTTGCATGTGTTTGGGATTAATTCACTCTCTAGTTTTGAGACTTATTTTCTCTCTCTTAGGTTTTAGATTTAATTTCAAGCTTTGCCTTGGGTTTGTAAGCCTAAGAAGAATTCAAGTACTCCCTTGGAATTTAATTTTCTCTGTAATTTCATTCAAGTATTTGGATTCTCTTTTCAATTCAAGTAAGTTTTCCTTTATTTTCTTCCTTTGTTTCTTGTTATTTTCCAAAAAGATTTAAACTTTCGCGTCAATTTTTCTTGCTCTTTACATTGGTGTTTTCAATTTTTGCTAATTTTCATTATTTAGATTTTTATGATCATGCATGCATGGTTATACTTTAGGTTGTTTTAGTTGTACTTAGTGAAACTTTGCTTTTACCTGCTTATTTTCATTATTGCTTTGCACTTTCAATTTGGGCATACGACCGAGGCATTCTACCAACTTGCATTTACATTTCCTAGTTGGTTTATTTTCATAGTTTCCATTTATTCTTGTTTTCATTAATGTTTCAAGCTAAAAACACATTCATCCATATAATAGAATCAGATTCCGATAATACCGAGCCAATGAACCTTTTATACCACTAAAAACCAACAAAACAAAATGTCGCCCTTGCGACTCGGCTTGGTTAAGGTGTTCGATTAGCTTGTAGTTTCTTTGAGTTTTTAGCTTTCTTTCGTATTTGACAATTTCTTTGAGTGTATGCAATGTCGTCGTTCACTTGAGAACGAGTTGTCTCCTTATATTTCGAACCCCGAGATATTAAGGCGTTTACGATGTCTCTTGTCTATTACTCAAGACATGGCACATATTCTTCCAAACACCAGCCCATTTCTCAATCCTACCGAGGAGTCTCCACAGGCCCGTGATCCTCAAAGCTTTATTGATTCCGAGACCGTTGTTCAGGTTGAGCCATCCTACCCGATCGACAAGCCCGGGCCTTCGAATCCCAACCCAACGAGCCCTCCCGACCACGCTCTAGGAAATCAAGGGAGTGGTTTCACCACTCATGGACACGCCATGGGCCTACACCAAGGTACCACTCCCCTTCCTCACTCTTCTAATTCTTTCATTATAAATTCTTATGGTCATGGAGGTAAAATACCCAACGTGGGAGGGCATGGTGCAAACCATGTTGGGGAAGGGATAAGTTTCAATGGTTTTGGCAACGTGGAAGGGCATGGTGCAAACCACATTGCCAACAAGGATAATGGCAATGGTTAACCCAACGTGGGAGGGCATGGTGCAAACCATGTTGGGTTCGGTGGCTTCATGGGTATGAACGACTCTTATGGAGGTTATGGTGCTCCTAATTCCGTTCCGAATATGCAAATTCCGAATTTCGGTCCGTATGGGGGTTTCGGGGTGCCTTCTCATTTTCCGAACATGCAAAGCCCGACTCCCGGCTCTTATGAAATTCCTCCCATTTACAACTTCAATCATGCCCCGAATGTGTATGTGAATGCTAATGGTGGTGTCCCGGGTTATGGAGGTGCCAATAACATTGTTCATGAGGACACGCCGATGCGTATGCGTTGATTGGGAATATGAATCCGAACGCCCAACATACCCCGCCCGTACTCACTATGAAAGAAGTGAGTCAAGCCTTCGTGGGGGCCATGTTTCATCTTGTATATATCTTCCTCCCTAGGTAATGGCTATTGATATCCGTTCGCCTGATTGCTCGGCTTCCAATCTTCCATGTCATGTCTCGAGTTTCCACTGCCCGAATATGATGAGCTTGGATCATCTTCAACTCTGTTGTTTCTCATATGCTCTTCAAGATAAAGCATTATTGTGGTTCATGGGTATTCCCCCCAACTCCATTCATACATGGGACGAGCTCTCGAACACTTTCTTGGATCATTACTACTCCATGGAAAAGATGGCCGAGCTGAGGGTCAAGATAATTTCGTTTAAAAAAAATGAAAAATGAGCCATTTCACTCCGCTTGGAATCGTTTCCAAGATCTTCTTAATAGTTGTCCACATCATCGCATGCCAAAGGAGATTTTAATTCAAACTTTTTATGAGGCATTGAACCCACAATTCCAATACATGGTGGATACGTCGGCGGGGGTTAATTTGACGGTTCATCCTCCCCAAGTGCTTCTCAAGGTTTTCACCACTCTAGCAAAAAATTCTCAATAAAAGTCTTCTCGGGCGTTGTATTCTAATGCCAATGAAGTGAGTGAAGCTTCTTCTCCCAGAGTGCTTGAGTTGGAAAAGGAAGTAGAGGCTATGAAGGCTCAAATGGCTAAATTGTCAAGCCCAATAGATCCCCCGTGCGCGTTATGTGGAATGATTGGTCATGATACCACTTATTGTCCGTCAAACCCGTCTTTCTATATGCCGATGCCTCAATCGAAGGAGGTATGTGGGGTTCAAGTGTATCAAGCGCGACCCGGTGTTGCCAAGCCTTCTTTTGCTCGTCCACCGAATCACAATCCTCCGTATCATCCAAGCAACCGCATGTAACCGAATTTTGGTTATGCTACTCCAAATGCGGGCCCATCTTGTTCGTCTATTCCGATGAATGCTCCTAATCCATCCCCCGATCCAAACCTCTTGGCTATTATGCAATAATTACGATCTTTATCCATTACGGTGCCTTCGTTTGATGCTCGATTTGATGCTAGGTTCAATGCTCTTGAGGCCACGACGAATGGGTTGAACACTAAAATGGGGCAATTGGCAAGTGGCGTGAATATGCTAAACCAAGTTCATGAGAAAGGCAAATTTCCAAGCCAACCGTCACAAGACCATGCGATCACGGTTCTTGTAAGTGATGGGGTGGTTGACAATAATGTTGCCCCGCCGTCCATGGAGGAAGTGGTTGCTATTCCGAGTATTTTTACTCTTCCCGATTCTACACCAGTGGGTCCCACTTTCGCAAGGCAACTTCCCGATAGCCTACACAAGTCTTCAAATCCTTACAAGGTACCAATTTATAGGGCCCCCATACCCCTTCCATCCCGGCTACAAATTGTTACGAAGGACGATCAATTTCAAAAACTCCATGATCTATTATCCGACGTATTAGACGCCATCCAAAATTTTCCCAAGGAGCTTTCTTCCAAATCGCTTGAGAGAGCTATAAATGAGGTAGTTTATCCTTCTAAGGAGGCAAGTGTGGTTAGTGACCCTTCTCTCTCGACTCTTAAGAAGGCGTATCCCGGCTCATTTTGTATTGATATCAAACTCAGAAGGGGAAAAATCATTAGTGGCATGCTTGATTTCGGGGCGGGTGTTAATTTGATGCCGTCTACGATATACGAACAATCTAAACTTCCTCCTTTACAAGAGACGCGCATTTGATTACGATTGGCCGATCGGTCAATTAGACACCCAAAGGGAGTAGTCAAGGATGTTCTTGTTCAAGTCGGGGAGATTGTGGTTCCGGTTGATTTCGTGGTGTTGGATGTGGGCATGGTGAAGAATGATGGAGCCAACCACACTATCTTTTTAGGCCATCCATTCATGGCTACAACTCAGTGTTTGATAAATGTTGGGAAGAAAAATCTCACGGTATCCGTAGCAGGTGACACGACCACGTTTTCTATGACTAACTTGTCACCGATTCCATCAAGCCCCTTCTATGCAGGTTGCTTACATATTGACGTGATTCACGAGTTGGGTAACCAAGTTTCTATGGAGGAAGAGAGCAAATAGGAGTTTGACCCAGGAGCTTGTGTTAAAAGTTGTAGTAAGGGGAATGAGACCTTTGTTCATTATGATGATTCTATTTTGTTCGATGTACTAAGGTATGGTGTGAAAAGGGTTCTTTATGTGTCATTGAGGGCAACGGCGGGTTTTTATAGGGGGGGTTGGAGATTGTTGATGATGGGTTGGAAAAGAAACCCATTGAAAACTCAAAGATTATCTTCAGGAGAGCAAAACGATTATTTTCTTTACAAATTTGAATCAAAATGAAGAGGAGGCCAGGTGTGAGAGAATGTTTTGAGTGGAGGAGTTCGATGAGTTTCAGAACTTTCAATGTGAGAATGCCCACTTCTACAAGGAAAAAGCGAAACAAGTCCATGACGAAAGGATGGGCCCAAAATATCTTGAGGTTGGTAGGCCCATCTTGATTTACAATGCCGGTTTGACCTTAAGTCCCACCAAGTCGAAACCTAAGTGGATGGGGCCATATACGATTGAATAGTTCAGTCCAAATGGGGCGGTGACCTTGATCGATCATAAAACGCAAGAACGAGGCCAAGCCGATGGTCATCGAGTCAAGCCTTATCGTCATGGCTTTCTCTATCCGCCGTAATAAGAAGGGAGTTCGTGAAGCTAATGACGTAAAACAAGCGCTTCTTGGGAGGCAACCCATGTTCTTTTCATTTATTCCTTTTGTTTTCTTCCTTTCTTTCTTATTAAATAAAAATCCAAAAATATTCGAGAAATTGAAAAAAAAAATGTTGATGTCTTTTGGTTCTTGTGAACCCTTGTTTTGTTTTGTTTTATTTTGATTCTTGTGCATATTTTTTGTGTTTTGACTTTGTGTGGTTTTCCTTTTTAGTGTTTCACTTTCCAAATCCAAACTTTGCCGATTTGATAAGCTAGTAGCGTTCATGGAGCTGGGAGACACAAGCTATGCTCGGTTTTTGCTTGGATTGTGTCATGAATCGGAGGCGATTCGCCAGTGATAGTAAAATTAGGTCTAAAGGTGAAATTGGGGAAATGCCGATCGGTTTGATTTTTGGAAAAGGTGAAGGCAAAGGTGTTTTGTCTTATGTTGGATCTGGGTCTCCATCGAACGAGCTGGAGGAAAACTTTACTGATAAGTCCACTATTGGGTCGTGAGCCCAGAAACAGTTTTTACCATCCTTTAATTAATTAATCTAGCACCCATTGTTAATGTTTTTGTTTTATTTGAAAGTTGTTGTATGTTTTCGGTTTTAATGGGTTAAGGGACATGTGCATTGGTCCCCTCTTACCCTTGGCTATTTGTAGACTTGAGAAGGGGAAATGAAACATTAAGCAGCAATTATAATTTTTATTCCTTCCTAATTTCTCTCTCACTTCCTGTCCAAGTTTCATCATTCCATCTTACAAATTCATAAAAATCATTTACGAGCCCAGAAAATATACACAAAATTGATGGACCAAACTTAGGAAATATTACAATTGGTACTCAGAGCCTTTCGATTTTCTGAAATGGCAGAAGTTACACGCTTTAAAGATCTTCAAGAGGCCCATAAACGCATTGATCAAGTCCTTTAAATGGAATCTGCAAAGAGAGAAGCTACAGAAATGAAGTTACAGGAGCAGATTAATGGAATCAGTACAGATATGATGAACAAATTTGACCACCTATCCCAAACATTAGCCTCTATCCTCTGCAGTTGCTCAACACAGAAAAATGCAGAAACAAGCTGATGAGGGCTCAATTCTGGGTGAACCAGGCTCAGTCTGGACACCACCCAGAAATATTCCCAGACAACAACCAATAACACCCCACAAAATGATCCAGGATCAACCACACCATAACATAATCAGCCCACTTCCCAGGATTGATTTTCCCAGATTTGATGGATCTCAAGCTAGATCTTGGATCTTAAAATGTCAAGGTTATTTCAAACTCATTCCCAATATTCCAGATTCTCAAAAAGTGATCCTAGCATCTATGCACTTTGATGGTAAGGCTGCACAATGGTACCAAAAATTTTCTACCAGGAAAATGGATCTAACTTGGGCTCAGTTTTTGGAAGTTCTATCATCCAGATTTGATGAATTGAAGGAGACAAAATTATTGCTGAATTTAATAAACTAAGGCATACATATTCATATCTGGAGTATGTGGACAAGTTTGAGGAGTTGAGAGCCTGTATGCTACTTCTCAATAGGGGTGCCTATTCTGAAGAATATTTTATTACCAGTTTTATTAGTGGGTCGAGTGAAGAGCTACAATCTTTTATTCACATGTTTGAGCCTACATCCCTGTAAAAAACTATTGAGTTGGGACAAAGACAGTTGCATACATTGGATGGAATTACCAAAAATATGAGGATTCCAACTACAACCACTGTTCCATTCATTCCTAAGAGGAATGTGATAAGTTACTCACAGCCTTTGAGATGGCTGCTAGGAGGGATAAGGGTTTGTGCTAAAATTGTGATGAACCTTTTTCTGCAGGACACAGGTGTAAGAATATAATATCATTCCTCATTATGACTGAAGAAGAAGAGAAGCAGTATATGGAACCCTATTCCAACCATGAGCTTCCTGAACAGGTTATTGAAGAGAGTATGGAAGAGATTCAGATGTCATTGAAATCCATCTCAGTGGAAGGGGGGTTAACTACTATGAGGCTTAATGGATCAGTGGCAAATGAGAGGTTACACATATTGATTGACACTGGGAGTACCCTGAGTTTCATTCAAGAGTCAACTGCTAAGAGATTGGGATGTACTCTAAAACCTGCCAAGCCAATCTTAGTTAAGGTATCCAATGGACAGAAAATGGTAAGTTCAACAAGGGTTTCTGGACTGAAATGGAAAATGCAGGGGCATCCTTTTTCTTTCTCTCCAAGGGTTTTAGCAAATGAAGGTTGTGACCTAATTTTTGGTGGTGATTGGCTGAAATCCTGCACTCCTGTGGAGTTGGATTATAATCACATGACTTTTACTGTTACATTTCTAGGAAAAAGGGTTAAGATACATGAAATATCTTCATCCCATGAATGTCATTTAATTTCTGGCCCTACTCTTTTCAAAATGATTCATAAAGATATGTCATGCCAAGTGGAGGAAGTGTATTGGGTTAGGGCTAAACCTGAATCAAGGGATGTTGTTACAAGTTTTGAGGACTTATTGATAGAGTTCCAAGATGTTTTTGAAGAATCGCAGGGAATGCCACCTGTAAGGGGGGTGGAACATCATATTGTTCTAAAAGAAAGGAGCAACCCTAAGCACCAGTTTCCCTACAGAGTGTCACATAACCAAAAGAATGAGATAGAAGGGATTATCAAGGAGTTACTGAAATCTGGTGTCATACAACACAGCAGCAGCCTTTTTGCCTCTCCTGTCTTGTTAGTCAAAAAGAAGGATAATACATGGAGGGTGTGTGTTGACTACAGATACTTGAATAGCTTAACTATCAAACATGAATATCCTATTCCTATCATTGATGAGCTGTTGGATGAACTACAAGGAGCAGAATACTGTTGCAAAATTGATTTGAGGTCAGGTTACTTTCAGATATTAATGAGGCAAGAGGATAGATATCTCACAGCTTTTAGTATACATCATGGACAGTATGAATTTCTGGTGATGCCTTTTGGGCTTTGTAATACACCAGCTACTTTTCAGTCATTGATGAATCAGGTTTTTCAGCCCATGCTAAGAAAATCAGTGCTAGTCTTCTTGGATGATATTTTAGTCTATAGCAAGACAGAGGAATCTCATTATCAGGATTTGAGGGCAACACTGGTTTTACTTAGGAAACACACATTGTTTGCTAAGAGGAGTAAGTGCATATTTGGGCAGAAACAGATTGAGTACCTGAGCCATATTATATCCAAGGAGGGCGTTGCAACAGATCCTACCAAGATAGCACGCAAGGTGAACTGGCCTAGACCCACTACCATTAAATAGCTTAGGGGGTTCCTACGACTTATAGGCTACTACAGGAGATTTATCCAAGGCTAGAACTTATTAGCAAACCTTTGACATGTTTGCTTAAGAAAGGGGCTTTCTCATGGACTAAAGAGACAGAAATGGCTTTTGAGAAACTTAAGAAGGCTATGATTACAGCACTTGTACTTGCCTTACCAGATTCTTCCAAGCCTTTTGTTTTGGAAACAGATGCCAGTGGTACTGGAATAAGGGCTGTCCTGATGCAGGAAGGGAGGCCTATTTCCTATATGAGCAAAACACTTTTGCAGTAAAAACCAGGATTTATCAATATATGAGAGGGAGTTTCTTGCTGTGTTAATGTCTATTCAGAAATGGAGGCATTACCTACAGGGCTACAAATTCAACATCAAGACAAATCAACAGGCCCTCAAGCACCTGTTGGATCAGAAAATAGTGAACCCAATACAGCAGGAATGGATCACAAAGCAATTGGGATTTGACTATGAAATTTACTACAAAAAAGGGGTAGAAAACAAAGTAGCTGATGCCTTATCAAGACAAATGCCCACCTCTGAGACTTGTCATGCTATCACAACTACCATACCTACCTGGGTCCAGCAAGTGGCTTCTAGTTACCCCACTGACCCTTTCTTTGTTTCTTTGCCAAGATATTAACAACAAAATCTCTGAACCCCAGTTCATACCCTGATTTTGAATTACAGGGAGATGTCATCAAGTACAAAGGGAAAATAGGGGTGGGAAATGACCCTAAACTCAGGAAGGCTATACTGACAGAGATGCATAATTCAGCTTTTGGAGGCCACTCAGGTATTTTGGGGACTTATAAGAGAGCTAACAGGGTTTTCAACTGGCCACTCATGAGGAAGCAAGTGGAGGACTGGGTTAAACAATGTGAAGTATGTGCCAAGTTCAAAAGTGAAGGAGGTTTATATTCAAGTTTACTTCAACCTCTACACATTCCCCAGCAAGCTTGGACCCATATTTCCATGGATTTCATTGAGGGACTGCCTAAGTCTTTTGGGAAGGATGTGGCCTTGGTAATTATTGACAGGTTTACCAAGTATGGCCATTTTATAGCTCTAAAACACCCTTACATCGCTACTACAGTTGCTAAGTTGTTCCTAGACAACATTTATAAGCTGCATGGGCAACCACTATACATAGTGACTGACAAAGACAAGGTTTTTACTATCTTCTTTTGGAAGGATCTTTTCAAGGCAATAGGCACTCAATTGGATTTCACTTCTGCCTACCACCCTCAGTCTAATGGACAAACTGAAAGGTTAAATAAATGCTTGGAAAACTATCTCAGATGCATGGTTCATCACAACCCTAAACACTGGGTTAAGTAGCTTCCCCTGGCTGAGTTTTGGTATAATAAAAATTACCACACAAGCCTAAAAACTACACCTTTTCAAGCCTTATATGTTTACCAACCTCCTACTTCTTTTATGGAGAAACACATTATCACACAGAACACAGATGCCACAGAATTCATTCAGAAAAGACAGTAATTAATGCATGACCTCAAGGAAAATCTACAGCATGCACAACGCCGCATGAAATTCTATGCAGATCAACAGAGAGTGGAGAGGAAATTTAATGTGGGGGATTGGGTGTATCTTAAACTACAAACTTTCAGACAAAATTCCATTGCACTTAGAAAAAATCACAAACTTTCGGCACAATTTTATGGCCCATACCAAGTCATAGAGAGGATATGAGAAGTATCTTACCAATTAGAACTTCCTAAAGACACAAAAATCCACCCAGTTTTCCATGTATCCCTTTTTAAGAAGAAGCTCAACCCTACCTTGATACCGCCGCCGAACACAGCTCTACCTGTGATAGATGATGAGGGGGAATTCCAGGTCTTTCCGCAGGAACCGATTGGGCAGAGAGTTGTAAGGAGAAAAAGAGGTGAGATTCATCAATTTCTTATTCAGTGGGTTAATGATATAAAAAAACACGTTACTTAGGAGGATGAAGATTACTTACATTGCATGTTTCCAAAGTTTGATCCTTGGAGACAAGGATCTTCGGAGGGAGGGGGTATTGTCATGAATCGGAGGCGATTCGCCGGTGATTGTGAAATTAGGGCTAAAGGTGAATTTGGGGAAATGTCGGTCGGTTCGATTTCTGGAAAAGGTGAAGGCAAAGGTGTTTTGTCTTATGTTGGATCCGGGTTGCCATCGAGCGGGCTGGAGGAAAACTTTACCAATAAGTCCACTATTGGGCCGTGAGCCCAAAAACAGTTTTTGCCAGCCTTTAATTAATTAATCTAGCAGCCCATTGTTAACGTTTTTGTTTTATTTGAAAGTTGTTGTTTGTTTCCAGTTTTAAAGGGTTAAGGGACATGTGTATTGGTCCCCTCTTACCCTTGGCTATTTGTAGACTGGAGAAGGGGAAATGAAACATTAAGTAGCAATTATAACTTATATTCCTTTCTAATTTCTCTCTCCATTCCTCTCCAAGTTTCATAATTCCATCTTACAAATTCATACAAATCATTTACGAGCACATAAAATATACACAAAATTGATAGACAAAACTTAGGAAATATTACAGATTGCTTGGATGCTTAAGTGGACCCCACTGAGCTCGACCCAAACTCGCTCAGTTTAGGAAGCTTCTATCTCACCCTCATTTTACTTGTTTTTCATTAAAATGCAATTAGGCCATTGCATGATTTAAGTGTAGGGTGGGTAGGTGGTTAGGGTTCGGGTGTCACAAAGCATGATTTGTCTTTCTTAACTTGAGCCTTGGCGAAGTGACGCATTCTTGGCAAAGTGACGCTTACTAATTGTGCTTTTATATGGTTGAGTTGTATTTGTGTCTTTTGTGTCTTTATTACATTGTTGAGCATTCACAATATGCTTGGAAGTTTGAATGGTTTACTTGTCGTGTTTTTTCATGTTTATGCCCTCTTGTGTAAGGAGCTGAGTTTTTGTGCTTTGTCCAAAACCTGCCTATATATATATAATCAACATTCACTCGTGAAAAGATTGCAAAGCTCTAAAAACTCTTTTGATTTTGTTTCCAAACCCGGTGCAAACTTGTGAGTAGCCTTGTGTGAATTATCGGCTTTGCTTGCATTTTTATGGAAATTGCATTGAGGTTGCTTGATTTTTCTTGTACATTATTGAGTTTGAAAATGACCTTGAGGCACATCAATCTCCCTTATTCCGGCCATATCCAAATATATAAGCTACTTAAATATCCCAAGTGAGCCCCCTTGAGCCTATACCCCGTTTCTTGTTAGCCGAGCTCTATTTTAGCTCTTATATCTTCATAAATTGTGAGGTGAGAGTGTATGGGAAATCAATTGTGGGTTTAGGTTTTGAGTTCCTTATACACAAAAAAGAAGAAGAAGAAGAAGAAGAAGAAGAAGAAGAAGAAGAAGAAGAAGAAGAAGAAGAAGAAGAAGAAGAAGAAGAAGAAGAAGAAGAAGAAGAAGAAGAAGAAGACTCCAACATAAATCACGAAAAGTGATAAAGCGTGCGTTCAAGTGAAAAGCCTAATTTAAAGGCTAAGTTTAGTAAAAGAAGAAAATTCAAAAAGCTTCTAAGTTTTGTGAAATAAAAGTCAAAAAAGTATGCAAATGTACAAAATGGTTTCGAATGAAAGTTTGGTAATTTGGGATGGGTGAAGCGATCATAAGCTTCGGGTTCTAGAAATTAGAGTTATGTGTGTTATTGATCACGTTTGATCATGTGTTAGCCACTATATCCAAATATTACGTACCTTACCAAAGAGACAACATTACAACCCGAAATAAAGACCTCTTCTGATTCTTGTTTGGTCATGCACAATGGGAAATTTTGAGTTTTCGATTTTCGAAATATTGAAGAGGTGCGTGCATGGTCCGACTTGAGTGTATACACATCCTATATAACAAACACCCGAGCGATTTGAGCGAACACCCTCAAAATTCTATTTGAGAGGAAGTCATCGATTTGGTTTTCATTTGAGAAAGAGTAATACAAGCAATGCTTGGTGATAACAAGTTTATGTTGATACATTCATCATATTAATAAGGATAAGCACAAAGATTTTTCTTTTTACATAATGTTCATTGCATGTACATTCTCGATTCTTTTCGTTGTTCGAGGACAGTGTGGGGTGGTTGTTTTAAATGTAATTGTGGTATTTTTCCCGTGTTTTTTGTTAGGGTTTAGTGTCGTTTTTAGTGGTTTTGAGTCGAGTTTGGTTAGGGTTTTAGGTTGTTTTTTGTTTTTTATGTTTTGAGCTTTATTTATCCGATGTTGGTGATGTTTGTACGATTCTTGGGTTTTTGAGCTCAAAACTCTTATGTTGTAGGTAGCTCAAGGAATCGGATTCGCTCCAAGACATTCCAGCATACGACTAGGTTTGAGTCGAGGCATTGAGGCACAAAATCCATGCTGAAATGAGAAAATCGAGCCGACAACAGCCCAGATCGACTGAAAAGCTCCCAATCGACTGCTCGATCGACTGGTGGTCGATTGACTGGTCACGGATTGACTAAAATCTCGAAAATTGATTGCTCGGCAGTAGCCAAACCATTTGGAAGCAGGGCAGTCGATCGACTGCGTCGCAGTGACCTTCGGGATTCTTAGTGTTTTTGACATTTTTGCCCCTACAAACAACTATATAAGCCCACATATTTCACCAATAAAGGATCTACTCTCCTCCCAACTCTTGCATGTGTTTAGGATTAATTCACTCTCTAGTTTTGAGATTTATTTTCTCTCTCTTAGGTTTTAGATTTAATTTCAAATTTTGCCTTGGGTTTGTTAGCCTAAGAAGAATTCAAGTACTCCCTTGGGTTTTAATTTGCTCTGTAATTTCATTCAAGTATTTGGATTCTCTTTTCAATTCAAGTAAGTTTTCCTTTATTTTTTCCTTGTTCTTCAATTTCATGCATGTTTTTCAATTTATGCTTTTTCTCTTAGCTCTTAGATTTCTTGTTAGATCTTGTGATTTGTCCAGGGAATCTAGATAAATGACACGTCTAGATCATAGATCGAGTCCTTGATCGTTTTTATTTTGAGTATTTCATATGCTTTATTTTGAGTTTTGTTTTCATGCATAGTTCTAAGTTGAATCCTAGATCTACTCTTTATTTCTTATTATTTTTCGAAAAGATTTAAACTTTCATGTCAACTTTTCTTGCTCTTTACATTGGTGTTTTCAATTTTTGTTAATTTTCAATATTTAGACTTTTATGATCATGCATGCATGGTTGTACTTTAGGTTATTTTAGTTGTACATAGTGAAACTTTGCTTTTACTTGCTTATTTTTATTATTGCTTTCCACTTTCAATTTGGGCATACGATCGAGGCATTTTACCAACTTGCATTTACATTTCCTAGTTGGTTTATTTTCATAGCTTCCATTTATTCTTGTTTTCATTTATGTTTCAAGCTAAAAACACATTGATCCATACAATCGAATCGAATTCCGATAATACCGAGCCAATGAACCTTTTATACCACTAAAAATCGACAAAACAATATCCCCTATATATTAATGCAAAATTCTCTTATCCTATGGGTCTATTTCTCATGCTTTGTTAGCTTTGGGAAAAATTCTGGTGTTTTGGTATCATACGAGCCTAATATTCACCTAATTTAGTAATTTTCTTTTATTATATTTTACCTAATTTATTACTTTTATAATATTATATTTTATTTAATTCAATATTTTCCTTTTATTACATGTTACCTAATTTGATATTTTCTTTAACATACTTTGCCCAATTCAATATCTTACTTTTATTCATCTAATATAAATATATAAATAAGCTATATCTAATTAGAAAAAATCTATATAAGTTGAATTAATTTTTTTTATAATAAAATAATTTTATTTTTAAAATTTTCAATATTTATTTAAAAAATAAGAGTTATACAAAATTATAACAAAAGGGAAATAAATATAAAAAATATAAAATTAATTTTTATAATCTAATCCTAATATAATGAATTTAACTAATATAGAAATATATATGAGAAACTAGTGTTATGCTCAAAAAAAAAAGACAAAGAAAGGGAAACAAAAAAGAAAAAATATATAATAATAATAATAATAATAATAATAATAATAATAATAATAATAATAATAATAATAATAATAATAATAATAATAATCAGTTATTATGCCTAGAAAAATAAATATTAAATGTATTATAAATCTCATTATCTAATTCCAATATAATGCATTGATACATACATTATATATCTTTACGAACAAATTAATGTCTTACGTAGGAAAAAAAAAAATATTATATATACTACAAGTTAGATGGACGATGTTTTTTCAATAGAATTATCACTGCCTTATATGTTTTAATTTCTTATATCATATATTCACATGTGACACGCGGGTGTTGTATGTTTTATATTTTTCCAAATTCAATTTATACGGGTTTTCTCGTCAAATTTAGGGTATTTTAATGTACTTTACAACTAATTTCGTGACTCACTAAAAAAATTGAGTTTTTAATTGGAAAATCAGTTTTACTGTAATTAGAATAAATATTGTTCTGATTTGTCTGTAAAAGAAATTTTATCATGAAAAATAATGTTACGATTTGTATGTACCATTTTCAATATTATTATTTTAGTTCTTTTTAATGAATATTACTTTTTTTCAAATCCCACATAATATGCGGATGTTAAACTAGTATCATACTAAATATAAATACGGGTCATATATAAACATAATTTGCCAAAGTCTTGGGATGCAGGTAAAATCTCGTAGCTTCATCACTAGAAGGCCTATCTAAAAGTTTTGTCAAAATAAGGAAATAAGCGACATGCACACATAAGTGCATGTGGACCATGCTGCCGGAGAACGCAGCTCACAGCAGGAAGAAGAAAAAGACAAAGCAGTTTGTTATGGGAAAAGCTGGCACATGGATGACTGTGGCTGACGTCAAAGATGGAGAATAAACGTGCTGATCTGCGTTTTAGGGTTCTAGATCATTCCTTTCTTGTATATATATAGAATGTACAGTGATGATAAATATACACAGAAATACAAACGCATTTCCTCATTCATTTCTGCAATTTATCAGCTTTAATGGCGTCAGTGTTTATTTTCCTTCCGCATGCTCTCACTTTAACCTGGTATCAGAGCAGGATATTCATATCCTGATCTGACTTTTCCTGTTTCATCCCTTATTATCTTTTCCTCGTCTCCTTCTCTGTTTTACCCATCACCATGGCTGAATCTTCATCAGCTGCTGCAAGTATTCAAAAATTGAAGATGACAACCATCCCTTTTATCTACATCACTCAGATGGAGCAAACACTGTTGTTGTCATTCCTCTTCTCGATAACACCAATTATCTCACATGGAGCAGATCCTTTGCTCTAGCTATTTCCATCAAAAATAAGATGGGTTTTTATGGATGGCAGCATCCAAATGCCAAGTTTGGATAGTTCTGTGTACATTCCATAGGTTCGTTGCAACAACCAGATTCTATCATGGTTGTTGAACCCCATTTCAAAGGAGATAGCATCTACTATCTTCTACATCAATTCAGCTAAAGAAGTTTGGGACAAACTTAGGGTTCGTTTTGCTCAGCCTGATAACATCAGGATTCTTCAATTAAACCAGCAATTGGGATCAATGGTGTAGGGTGCTACATCTGTGAGTGAATATTTCACTCAATTGAATGGGATATGGGAAGAGTTGAGGAATTATAGGCCATCTGCTTATTATGTTTGTGGTAAGTTCACTTGTGAAGGTGTTCAATCATTGGAGAAAGATACTCAGATGGATAATACTTTTAAATTCCTGATGGGCTTGAATGACTCGTATGATGTTGTTAGAGGGCAAATCATCTTGATGAGCCCATTACCATCACTGGATAAGGCATACTCACTTGTGCTTCAAGAAGAGAGACAGAGACAGAGCATGAATACGGGACTATCTACAGCAGATGCTCCAGCAATGGCAAGCTTCAAGAAGATGGACAAGTATGAAGTTATTTGTGAGCACTGTAAAAAACCTGGACATACACATGATAAGTGTTACAGGATCATTGAATTCCCTCCAAATTTCCAGTTCACAAAGAGAAAAAAGATTTCAGGGAAGGGGATATCATCAAGCAAATCAAACTTCAACTGCTGTGGAAAATTTAGAAAGTCAGCTATCACTCAACTCAGCTCAGGTTCAACAGTTATTGACTCTTTTCAATGGGAATGTACAACAGCCTCACACACTGTCCTCTGATAATTGCATTTCTAAGGCAAACATGACAGGTATCACATCACCATTTGCATCTACTTGTTCATGTCCTACACATCATCAGAAATTAGCATCATCATGGATCATTGAAACTGGAGCCACAGATCATATGGTTTGTGATTTATCATTTCTTACCAACATCATTCACTCAACTCATGTCCTTGTTCAACTCCCAAATAAAACAAGAGTTCTTGTCACTCATGTTGGAGATGTAGTCCTGTCTGAGAAACTTGTTTTCAAAAAGGCTTTGTGTGTACCTTCTTTTCACATAAACTTGATCTCTGTCAGTAAGCTTGAATCTAACCCTACACTGCATCTCATCTTCTCACATCATAATTGCCTCATACAGGATCACACCACTGGGATGATGAATGGGTTAGTGATTAGAGTAGATTTGTCCTTATTTTTATTAATATTTTAGTACGTTTCTCTATTCGTTTTTGGTATAAGTTGGACGATTTAAGCATAATTTTGTATTTTTATAGTCCCAGCTTATTTTACCACTTTTTGGTCGTAATTGATGCAAATAGGTGATATTTCGTTGTTTTCACCTTACAGCTAAGTAACCGGAAGAGTTCAGCGCGTAATAAACGAATTTCGATGTTCAAGAATAGGAGAACGAGCTTTCCGGCGAAACGAGTAGCAAAAGATAGAGAGAGACGGAGGCAGACGCGCAGTCGCGTTGAATGACGCGACCGTCGACGCTCCGTCGACGTGAGCCATGATCCGCATCAGTCGACGCAATGTTCTGAAGCGTCGACCGAAGGGGCGTCAGTCGACGCAATGTCGACGCAACTTGCTGAAGCGTCGATGTTGCAGCCAACGCACACGCCCAGGAAGCACCGACGCCGAGCACCAGCGCGCGTCAGTCGACGCACCGTCGACGCGACGGCCCAGAATTCGGATTTTAGGGTTTCTTGTGCGCCAAGACTTGTAATATCTATATAAACCCTCTTTATTTCGGATTTTTGGGAGAACACACGACCACCTAGGGTATCTTAGCCTACAATAACAATAATCCCACATCTCATAATGAGATTTGAAGACGGAGATCAAGGATCGAAGAACAACGCGTCCAAAACATCGAATTCGTGTTCGGGATTCAATCTTCGCCCAAGATCGACGTGAAACTCCGGAATAGCTGGAGCTTCTCATTGCTTTTAGTAGTTACAATAAGATTTCTAAACTCTTAGTTAATTTAGTAGTTAATTTCTAGTTTAATTGTTAGTTTAATTCTTAGTTAATCTCTTAGTTAATTCTAGTTTAATTAGTTTAATCGTTTTATGCTTGGATATTGGATATTGGTTAATTTAGTTTACTTATGCGATTGATTTATGCTTAATTTTTCGTTCTTAGATTTGTATGATGCGATTGTTTGATGGTAGTTATTATATTTATGCTTTAGATTCGTTGCTTTAAATTCTTAGTTCTTAAGTTCAAGTAGTTTAAATTATTGCTCGTAGTTGATAATCTAGTTTGAGTAATTAGTTTAATTAGCTTTAGTTTAATTATTGCTTTAGTTATAATGATCAATTTAAAATCTTTTAAAACCCCAAATGTATATGTATTTTACTTTAGTTTGTAAATTGAGAAAAACATCTGAAGGACCGAACAGTTGTTTCCTCGAGAGATACGACTCGAGTCAAACTCATCACCTACAATTACCTCGTAATCTTGCGAGCAAACTGACGTGCTTTTAAATTAATTTATTAAAAACGGGGTGCACAAAAGTTCGAGTCAAAAATTTGGCGTCGTTGCCGGGGACGCAACGAGTAGGAATATGGGATGTTTTTCGTTTTAAGTTTTTAGTTTCTTTTTATTTTTATTTATTTATTTTATTTTCGCACTTGGTCTTTGCCATTTGGTACGTTGATGTATTGTTGAGTTTATGCAAGGAAGTCGATCACTTCAACGCGACCTTGTACCATTCATTGACAATATCCACAGTTCAAATCCACCAGGACCAAGACCCGATTTTATTCCCGAGGACGATTCCTCAACAGCAACTGATTTCGCTTGTGATCAAGCTTCCGACATTATGTTAGAAGAAAATCCGATTCGAAACGGCGATTCACCACCGAGATCACCACCACGCCCCATTATTGCGAGACAAGATGCGGGGAGAAACGAGGGAGTCAACCAGCAGCAAAACGTAATCGGTCACCAACCCAACATGGCGAATGTGAGGCACAACGAAGAGATGAACAACAATGCTATTCGCCAACACAACATCGAGAATGTGGCAATTAGGAACGAAGATTTTCTGCAGCATAACGCGTATGCTAACAATCAAGGGCACGTGAATGATTGGTTGGAGAATCAAGATCACGAGCAAAATAATTTTGGGAGGAGATACGAGCGCGAGCACCACGCACATGACGACCACTATGAGAGAGATAATGACCGATTTAGAGAACCAAGGGGAGATCGAGCGCCTCGACAATAAGATTTGGAACGCCCGAAGGTTGTGCTTTATGGGTCTGCTATTGTACTTGGCCCGACTGCAAGGGAAGTAGAGATTAAACCGCATCAAATTAATTTACTTCTGACTTTTCACGGAAATGCCCACGAAGACCCTTTAGCGTTTTTGAACTAATTTATCAATGAAGTAGGCAGATTTGTAGGTCATGGCCTAAACCGAGAGGATATGCAAATGATTTGTTTCCCCTATAGTATGAAAGACAAGGCGAAGACATGGTTACTGTCCTTAGAACCAAGGTCATTAACCGATTGGGAGATGATAAGCGAGAAGTTCCTAAATCAATACTATTCGGCACAAACAACGGGGCAAATTCGGAGGCAGATTGCTAACTTGGAACAAGTGGAGGAAGAATTATTTCATGAAACATGGGAGCGTTACAAATCACTTTTACAAGCATGCCCCCACCATAGCTATTCCCCCGAGATAATTAATCAGTTTTTCTTTGATGGTTTGTCACCCATGGGGAAAAGCCAAATTGAAATAGCAGCAGGAGGAGATTTTGGTGATTTAACGGCCCGCGAGGCTAAACGAGTATTGGAGAAACTGAGTGAAAAATCTAGAGAAACCAACTCTCGGCCTCGTAAATTGAAAGTTAATGAGATTTCCATCCCTGATCCTGACTTAGATGATGGCAAATTAATCAAAGCAAAGTGCGAAGAGATATTTGAGGAGAAATTGGCAGCTTGGAAGGCCGAGCGGGCAAGCAAGGCCTCTTCGAAGAAGACTAATGCGATGTGTCACCAATGCGGATCCCCCGAACATTTAGCCAATATGTGCCCATTCAACAACGAACAACGAGGAGACGTCAACGCCATCCAGCACTATTCGAATTAACAACATTCAAGGCAGAGACCACCACACATGCAAACACCTGCTACAATTCAGTCGACTGATCAACTTTTAGTCTGGCAACAAAACCAAGTTGCCGAAACTTTTCGGAACCGAGACGACCTCACACATGTTCAGGAGGAAATGAAGGGAGTTCGAGACGATATGAAAGAATTGAGAACGATGATGGCTGAAACTGCCAAAAGCACTCTTGAAAATTCATCAGGACTAAGAAGATTGGAGTTAATGGTAGGACAATTGGCAACTGACATGGCATCATTGAAGAAGGAGAAAAATACTCTTCCAAGCCAAACAGAACAAGCCTCAGCTATTCATGTGCTGAGAAGCGGGAAAGAAGTGGATAACTTCATCGAGCTAGGAAAGGAGGGAGGTAACAAAGAGACCGAGACCCAACCTCTGGGAGCAGTGAAGAAAAAGAAATCGACAGCAACTGAAGACCCTATCGATTCCTTAAATTCGCCGTCCAAGAAGTTGACTGTTTATGATCATGTTCCCTTCCCAAGTCGCCTACGTCCGGCCAAGGAGAATAAGAGATTCATGGAGCTATATAATTTATTGAAAGATGTTAATATTAACCTCCCCCTGCTAGAGGTGATAAAGACAATTCCGGCGTTTGTGAAGTTTTTCAAAGATCTAGCATCAAAAGAAAGACATTTGGCTACAAATCAACATGTGGCTTTGATAAGAGAGGTGAGTGATATGTTTAAGCAACCATTGCCACCTAAAGAGAAGGATCCCGGGAGTTTTTGCATAACTATTTCTCTCAGGAATGGACAAACGGCAAGAGGGATGCTCGATCTTGGCGCTAGCATAAATTTGATGCCCTACTCAATTTACAAGGAGTTTGACCTAGGACCGCTAAAGCCGACCACGATGAAATTACAGTTGGCGGATCGAACGATCAGGCTACCCTTGGGGATTGTGGAGGATGTCTTAGTACAAGTAGACAAGCTAGTAGTTCCGGTCGATTTTGTCATTATGGATGTTGGTGACGTACAAAGCGAGAACCGAGAACACACCATTTTGTTAGGACGTCCGTTCATGTCTACAACACGTACGGTGATCGATGTAAATGAGGGGAGGATGACTATGTCCGTATTGGGCGAAACGGTGACGTTTTCACTTCAAGATATTCACAAGACTCCTGCACCATTTATAAATGACGATTGTCCTACTGTTGATTTAGTGGATTCTTGCGCGAATGAGCTTTTCAGCATCGACACGATTGAAGAGTTTGATAATGTAGAGGCATTTGATGATGGATTGCCCATGCGGTTTGACGTGCCTGAAAACGAGTCAAAGATGGAGTTGAGACCACAACGAGATCGTTCGAAGTTTGCGCCAAGAGAAGAGACGAAGCCACCGCATTATCATTCAAGATGTGTTTCCCTCGACCCCTACAAGAATTTTAAACGTACGAAGAAAAAGGGCGAGGCTAATAGCAAGGATTGGACAGCGAAGAAGAAGAATTCGAATGAAGTTTTTAACGAGAAGTTCAAGGTTGCTCAACTAGTGCTGTATAATTCCGATTGTAAGTTTGATCCAACCAAGTTTGAAGTCGCATGGAGTGGACCATTTTTAATAAAAGAGATGGATAAGTATGGAGTCGCCACTATTTACGATGAGAGTGCAAACACGGGATTCGAAGTCCACAAGCATCAACTTCAATCTTACCCAGAGAATTACGAGAAGAGTCGAGATGGAAGCAAGAGAGAGTTCGTGGACCCACCACGAGCTAGGAACTGATCAAGCAAATTGCGTCGAGCATATGACGTTAAATGCTGCGCTTCTTGGGAGGCAACCCAAGCGTTCGTTAGTTTTCATTTTCTTTAATTTTTATTTATTTTATTTTTGTATTGTGTCAATTGCCGTGGTACATTTATGTGTGTGTTGATGTGCATCAAATACGATAAATCGCTTATTTATGGACAACAGTTATATAACGGTAGCTTGCTACCGCAAGGCCTTACCGCTAGTTCCACTCAAGGTGTTAACGATGACAATCAACCGCTAAACGTAGCATTCAGGGAAAACGATGATTTCATCGATCGAGGTCGCAATCCGACCCAAGTTAGCCGCAGTTCGGCAACCTTTCGATAAGCTGCAGCCCAGCCATTTACGAAGTTGGCCGCAATCCGGCCGTTTCAAATCCAAAAAGACGTGCCATCGGGCACTTGCGCGTCGCAATTGATCACAATCATGTTTTGTTTGTTTGTTTTTGTTTATTTTTATAGGTTTGTTCGGGACAATCTAGTCACGCGGTCTGAGACGAAGGATAATTACAAAAGCGTTTTTGGAGAGACTCGACCATCGAAGTTTCAGGGATGTTTTCTTATCTCCCATACTCTTATTTTTTTTTTAATATTTATGACAATCAGGAGATTGCCAAATTATTAGGGAGGGGGTTGGTTGAGTATGGTTTATATTTAAAGTGCAATTTGATGTCTTTGTTTTGAAATGCATTAATTTGTAAGCGTGATTGATCACTATTTCTACGCTTAATTGTGTTTGTTTGGCATGCCTATCGAAGTTGACTATGTATGATTATTTGTTTTCATTTTTGAGCGTGCATAAGTGCATAATTTTTCAAAATTTATTATTATATATTGTAAAATGGTACTTGAACGCAATCAATTTCGCAGAACCTTAAAAGCAGCGTCAATTCAAAAATTTTCATGCAAAAAGCCAGCGAGTAGCCTGAGTGTTTATCATCATTGCATGTACGTGAATAAGTTTCAGTATTGATATCTCTTTGAAACCGCTGTGTGTAGTCGACTTTGAACATGAAGTTAAGGCACATATAAAACCCTATTCCGGCCATATTCATAAATTTTAGCCACTATAAATTCCGAATGAGCCAATCATAGCCAAATATCCATGCCTATAGCCATGAGTGTTGTTGAG
>BMAC01000621.1:198582-212842 GCA_014905375.1 Phtheirospermum japonicum | reverse complement strand
TGTTTTTTCGCATAGGGAATAAAATGTAATTCAAAATCAAACTTGAAGGGAAATTTTGTAATTTTCACAAACTACATGCTTTTTCGCAATTAACCAGAACCTCATCTTTCTGATAATTGATCAAATTATGATCAGCACATCTTTTTCTTTTTTGTTATTTTAGTATATGTAATTATTTCTAACCAAAAAATGGCGGTGCTGAGAGCATGTGCTGCTTCTTGCATTCTGATCAGCTTCGCGTACACACTATTTTCCCCTGAATTATTTGTTTCTTGGTTTCAAACTTCGGATAAAAATGGCGGTGCTCTCACAGTGCTGCAGAGGAGGTGAAAAAGTACACTAGATTAGCATAATTACACCAACTCTAAACTCCTTTGTTAGTAATATGTGCAAAGATTGAGCCTTGATGGCATCAAGAATCAATATTTTGGGCTGTCCCAAGCATCATTTCTGAAAACCTTTTCGTTTACTGCATTAAAGTCTTGAAGGTAAAGTTCACAAGTTTATTTATCTCAACCAAATTCTCAGACCTCTTTTTCTAAAACTAAAAAATCTCAGACCCAAATCACCCGGATCGGGTGGTGTTGAACCGAGACCCGTTTGCAAAATTCTTTTAATTTTTATTTAAAAAAGAAATAAAGAAGGAAAGAAACAGTGACTGGATTTTTTCAAAAAAGTAAATGTATCTCTTAAGTATAAATAATATATATATATATATATATATATATATATATATATATATTATATATATATATATATATATATATTTTTTTTTTTTTTTTTTTTGTGGTTATTAATATGAGATCTTGGAGCCCGCCTTCTGCCTCCTGTGCTTGTGGTTTGTGATGGTAGAAATTAATAGACCCAAATGAAATTATTATTTTTATATACTAATTAGATTGCAGAATGCAACAAAAATAACTCCATTTCAATCCAAGTATTATTTCAAAACATCCATTCTGGAAGACTAAGTTTTAGGGTTCATTACAAAAATAATTCTGAAGTGATTATAAAAATTAAAAAAAAAAAAAAAAAAACAGTTGTCTAGACACTTAATCATGTCTTACAAAAAGTGCACCCTCAGGAAGTGGTATTTATAGTATAAATGTATAAATTGTATCTTAAAAGATAAATGGACTTTTTTTAGTTAGAACAAACTTCAGGGGTAGTTATTGTAATTATATCAAAGTTTTATACCTCAAACAAAAACCCTTTCAAACACATCTGATTTGCATAGCTCTATACATACCAAAAAATCATTCCTTCATTATTATCAAACCCTTGAGGCATTTATAAAGAAAGTTCATGGTTACATTTTACAGACGTTACTCTTTTATTTGTAGTATATACCTGCTGAGAGAAAGCAAAGGCCAACAACTTTTCATGCGCCAATGCAACTTCATTTCTTTCTTTTAGAATGGCCTCAAGCTCGTCTAGTGTCCGCGGGCATTCCCTTCAATTCGGTAAATTGTTCAATCAAGCAACAAATGACCTAATTTGCCAAATTTTAGAAGAAGAAAAAAAGAAATTAAAATTCGGATTAAAACCCTAACTTGGCCAACTTAAAATGATATTAGTTCTGCAATTTTGCCTATCAATTTTGTTTTGAAGTTGTTAGCTTTTCTTAAAAATGTCAAATACACCTTACATAAAAAAAATAATAATAATAAAATCCCGAGAAATAATGTCTATCCAGGTCCAGTGCAAAATGATACATGCTGATACAAGAAATAACACACCTCAGGTTTTAGGTCTCTATGAACCACACCTTGGAGATGAAAATACGCTGCCACACTTAAAATCTGTACCATAACAATTTTTTGCATCCTCTTCCGAATATTTTCCACCCCTGGACCGAACAAATAAGAATATTAATTTCAAGCTCGAAGCATGACAACACTGTCCGATATATTAAAAGAGAGAAAAAAAATCGAGCACACCTAGAAAGTATACGATCAAGAAGCTCTCCTCCTTTGCATAACCTAGAGAAAAAGAAAAACAATGGTGTTTAGTCTTTAAACATTTAATTAGCACAATCAACCTTACACGAAAGTGTAATATTATATTCGGTTAAGCACATTTCYACCCTGCTGGACAAATAAAAGGAGAAAGGAAAATTGCTAAACTTTGTATGTACATCAAATTTGTATAAAAATACAGTTTTGCCAGAAGAGAAGAGAGGTGCTATAATAATGATAAAACAAGAAAGGCATCATAATTCAAACTTACTCCATCACTACATATACATTGTCTTCATCCTCATAGGCATCGTAGAATTGCACTAAGTTCTTATGTCCTGTTAGCGCACGTAACATCTTCAKTTCACTTCTCTTCTCACGTCCTCTATGGCAATTGRTGTAGTCATCTGCAAGAGACAATAAATAGAAGAAAACTAATATTAGGATCTTRGTTTTTTTCCCCAATAATCATTTCATATGATCTCTTTTATTAAAAAAATATAGTTTAAACAAACAAACAAATAGAAAAAAGTAATACTCAAATGTGAGATTGAGCATCACTTGAAAACCTACGATTATGGAGGCACTAATATTACCAATGAGTAAAAAAAAAAAATCATAAACAACACATAATTGCAATCAAACGAAACATAACAACATAAGAAAATCAGCAATATTTACTAAAACATAAAATTCAAACAAACATTTTCTAATTTCAAATTTAAATATCAATTTAACCTTGAATTTCGGGATAACTTTAACAGCCACATTCTGCCCTTTAAAACTCTCATTCTTCCCTTTAGCAGAACAAGTATACCCAATTCCCTCTTCCAATTTCTTTACCAATCTCATAGCAGCTGCTGAAGTTCTTTAAAAATCCAAAACTTTTATCTAACCCAACTTAAAATGGGTCGAAGTAAGCTTCCGATAAAGAAAATTGAAAACATTACCAATCGTCAGGTTACGTTCTCCAAACGACGGTATGGTCTTATTAAAAAGGCATATGAAATAGTTGTTCTTTGTGGTATCGATTCCAAATCAGGAACGAAGCAGACCAATTCTAAAATTAGGGCAAAAAAATAAAAATTGTTACCTGCCCACCTTGCCACCATAAGTTCAGCCTGAGAAGCCACGGCCATAGATGCAACAGCTGGCAAAGGTAACGACAACCAATCCTATCGCTACCGTATAGTCCCAATTTCGACAGCCATTAAAACCCAATTTGAGGCCCTGCGCCACCAGAGAGGATAAAAGGAAGAAGCCGAAGAAGACAACCTCGAAGACGAGGAGCTTCCTGGCGACGTCGAAGCCGGCATCGCAGGTGGAGGTTTTTGGCAGTGGTCTCGGGCGGCTTTCCGAGATGGCGATGGGAGATGGGAATTGAAGGTGTGGAGACGGGATATTGAATTCGGAGGAGATAAGATATGTGTGGTCGAAATTATTTAAAAATTTAATAATTTAATTAAATTTTAAATATCTAAAAATTATTTAAAATTTTAATAATGTAATTAAATTTTAAATATCTAGAACGTATAAATAATAATACGTTCTGAAAGTTTATTTTACCAGAAGATATTATTATTTATAAGTTTTGGAATGTTTTATTATCAGAAGGTATTTAAAATATACGTTCTAGATATGACACATACTAGAACGTATATTAAAAAATACCTTCTAAATGTACATTTTAAAATACGTTCTAGGATTACAGATTTATTTACAAAAATGCCACCAGACAGACATTTGAGAAGGTAGACGAAATATCTGTTCTAGATCGTATGTTCTAGAATGTGTTTTCTGTACTTAGTTAGACGTGCACAAACGGTTATAACCGGCCGGTTAATTAACCGCCGGTTAATAACCGGTCGGTTAATTAACCGGTTTAGGTCTAACCGTAACCTAACCGGTTGAGAACCGGTTAAGGTTACGGTTAAACCGGTTAACCGACCGGGCGGTTAACCGGTTTTTTTTTTTTTTTTTTTTGCAGTCGATCGACTGATGATCGACTAGGATCGACTGCCTGGATCGACTGAAAGACAGAGAGTTATGGTTTTGAGTATCAGTCGATCATGCAGTCGATCGACTGACATTTTGTCGATCGACTGAGTATCAGTCGATCGACTGGTGGTCGATCGACTAAAAGTAGTCGATCGACTGAAGGACAGAGAGTTCTATTTATTTATTTTTTTGAGAAAAAATAAGTTTAAAAAAATAAAGACTTGATTTTAATTCTAATATTAAAAATTAAAATTTCTACTCTTAATATTAGAATTAACTTGCCTACGTATCCTCGTAAAGGAATCAAAGTCCACGTAGTTCGAATTTTTTTTTTTGAAAAAATAAGTTAAAAAAATAGGACTTGGATTTAATTCTAATATTAAAAATTAGAATTAAATTTTAATTTGTAATATTAGAATTAAATTGCCTACGTATCCTCGAAAAGGAATCAAAGTCCACGCAGTTCTTTTACTTACCTCACTTACCTACTTACCTATTCGTCGTTGTCGTTGCTTCCGGAAGTAGTATCGTAATAGTCGCTCTCTTCGCCTTCATCCAATTGCATCTCCTGTTCTCTTTTTTCGGCCTTCACCCAATCGTTCATCAACATTTGATTTTCGAGATTCTTGGATGTTAAGGTAGACCGACGCTCATCTAACATGTAGCCTCCCGTGCTGAAGGCCTGTTCAACAGAAACTGTCGAAACCGGAACGGCAAGGACCTCCTTGGCAATTCTAGAGAGAGTGGGAAAAATACTAGCCATTTTCGACCAAAACTGCACAAGATCGTTAGTAACACCATCGGGCTTTTTTGGAACCGAAGTCGGTTCAAAAACTCCTAAATAACTATCTAATTCCATTGACCGACTAGCACTAGCCCTTTGCCGTTTTCGTTTAGTATCTTCAAGCAATCTCATATATGGGGCTAGAGCTCCTCGGGGGTCGTTGGGTCTTGTAGAAGTGACGGGGGAAGGGAAGGGGAAGGGGACACATTAACATCACTAGAAGATGAAGATTGATCGTAATTATTAAAAGTTTCAATTAAAAGGTGTTGTGCTTGGTGAGCAACACTAATAGGGCTAGGAATTGGTAGTCTATGAGATTCTAAAAAAGGTGTTAATGCATCGTAATAAATTTTAAGTAAGTTTTGAAGACCCTCCATCCGATAATCCGGGTCTAAAATTTTTGCAATCAAAAAAATATCGGGAATGTAATGAAAATATTTGACCCATTTCTCCAACATCTCATTGATAACATCACCTAATTCCGGGTTATCGAGTAAAGCACTACAAACAAGTACTATTTGAATACAATGATCAACAAGCATTGAGGAGGTAGGATAATAAACCACCGGATAAAGCCACGGTGGCATCGTTAAAAGTTTTTAAAAGGGACATCATATTATAACAATCATCCCACATATGCGAAAAACAAAGCGAAATCGGCATCTTCATTATTAAAAAATGTACACAATGCATCTCTATATTCAAATGTATCATTAAGTAATTTATAAGTAGAGTTCCAACGATTTGGCACATCTAATGAAAATTTTTTAGGATGCAATTGATTGGCCTTGCAAAATCTTCGCCATTTTTTTTGAAGCGAATCGTGGTTTCGTAGATAAGCTATAGCACTCCTAATCGGTTGAATCTTAGTTTTAAAAAGAGTTAAACCATCTTGAACACATAAATTCAAAATATGACAAATGCATCTAATATGAAAAAATTTGACGCCAATAGCGGGTGGACACGTAATTTTTAACAATTCTAAACTAGCCGTATTAGCGGAGGCATTATCAAATGAAATTGAAAAAATTTTGTTAGTTAAATGATACTCGGACAAAACAGTGGAGATTTTTTTCGAAATATTCACCGCCGTATGTTGGCTATCGAACTTTCTATATGCAATTAAACGTTTTTTGTAAAGTCCAAGAATTATCAATCCAATGGCAAGTAATTCCCATATAATTATGATTTTTAAAATGATCCGACCAAATATCCGAACATATAGAGACACTATGAGGCAAACTATCAAATGTTGAAATCAAATTCAATTTATACTCACCGGCCATTTTCTCAATATCACGAGTTAATTTATTTCGTGAAATCTTTTGGCTACATGGATTAAATGCACCCTAGTGTAATCTTCATAATGACTACTATGCGCATGATTAAAAGGAAGACTCATAACGGAAACAAATCTTGCAAGAAATTTTCTATGATTACTTTCGCTATATTGAAATAAAGGAGAAGAACTCGTACCTTGGCCGCCGGTGCTTCCGGCGGCGGTAGATGAAGATGAGAAGTTTAGTTGCGTTTGAGAACTACCGGCGCCGTACTTGTCGGGATGCTTCTTTTCCATGTGATATTTGAGCGACCCGTAGCCGGTATTATTTTTAGAACCGAATGCGTAATGAGAATTGCAATAATTGCATTGCGCTCGAGGTTCGCCGTTGATCGTCTTTTTTGTGAAATGCAATCGGAAGATGGGGGAAAGTAATTCCCTCGGTTTCGATCGAGGCGGCGGCATATCACCCGTCGCTTCCTCCTCATCTTCGTCCAAATTGATCGCCGCTTCTTCTTCATCGGAGCTCGATAATTCCTCTTCAAAATTGGTTTGTTGCGGCGCCGGCGAGTCGAAGTTGATTTGATTATATAGGTCCTCAACTTCCGCCGGCGTCATATCATCGGGAACGTAATCTCCGGCCACGGCCGAAGATTCTCGTCGAGATCCTCGACCTCGACCTCGACGAGAAGAGGTGGGAGTGTTGATATTGACACGGGAAGAGCTTGCCATAGTTATATTATAGACGATAATAAAGTAAAACGAGATTACGAATGAATAATTATTGATAATATTATTCTTTGCACAAATTAGAAACTTGACTTCTTTGAGCTTGAAAATATAAGAGAGGAAGAAGAATAGTAGATGAATTGGTGTGAGGATTGGTGTTGGAGAGTGGGGTATTTATAGGTGTCAAAATTTGCAAAAAAAAAAAAAAAAAAAAAAATTAAAATCGGCCTAACCGGCGGTTAAACCGGTTAACCGACCGGGCGGTTAACCGGTTAACCGCGGTTAACCGACGGTTTTCAACGGTTAATCTGCAGGCCAGTCGATTTTCAACGGCTAATCTGCAGGCCAGTCGATCGACTGACTTTCCTGTCGATCGACAGACTTTCCAGTCGATCGACTTCCTTTCCTGTCGATCGACTGCCGGTCGATCGACTAGACTGCAAATTTTGAAAAAAAAACCGGTTAACCGCGGCGGTTACGGTTACAAATTTTTGTTAACCGTAACCTAACCGGTTTTAACCGGTTAACGGTTACGGTTAACCGGTTAACCGCCGGTTACGGTTAACCGTTGACCGGTCAACGGTTAAAAACCGCCGGTTAGGCGGTTAACCGTAACCGGATCAACACGTCTATACTTAGTTACCTTTCATCATTCATTTCTGCAATTTTTCAGTTTTAATGGCTTCAGTGTTTATTCTCCTTCTGCATGCTCTCACTTTAACAAGTTTAGTATAAAAAGCTCATCAGAGATGTTTTTCATTTCAACAAGACGCCAATAATTTAGATTATCCAATCAGATATAAATATTACATAATCTCTCAAATAAAGTTTAACCAAACACCAACTCAATCAACAATATTAATTCATAAAAAAAAAACAAAATATCTCCCCCTTGTACCAAAAGAATATCCTCAACCTTATTAGCAAGATTTAAATTATTGCAACATCAATTATTGAAAACAATTAAATAAGAATGACCATAAAGAAAATTAAAAAAATCTCCCACAATCCTCTAGAAACCAAACGGTCGGGGCCTCCTACATGCATTAGACCACCTAACAAAATCAAGAAAATGACAATAATTTAGAAAATTATTATTTTAATCTATATAAATGAAAATCATACGTGCAAAAACTAATGTGTTCTCATCAGCATACGGGTCATATTATCTGGGTGGGTAAGATGGCACGTACCTGGCCGGTTGCACACTGGGCCCGTAATGATATGGGTCCGAATGGTATGGATCCGACCCTTGATAGTACGGATGAATTGATCCTGTTGGATAGTTGTAGGATGGGTATGAATAAGGATCGGGCAAAGCCCGACTATAGACATGCGGGTAGTTGTCGATGGCCCCGTGGTGATAATTATACGAATCATAGCCATTACTGTAATTGTAATAATTTCTATTCACTTTTGGGTGTTGGAGTTTGGCCCATTTTAATTCTGCATGGTATCCGGTTCTTGATAAGGCCTTCATAAGTAAGTTTGGGTCCACCAATGCGTACACTTTGACCAACCCTTCTTCAGTATCTATGTCGATGTTATATTCTCCTAATAAATAAAAAAAATATATAATAATCCAATGTATATTACAGGATATTATAAAAATGAGTCGCACATTTTTAATTTGAAAGACAAAATCTAACATAAAATTACGTTACAAATCAAATTATCACATAATATTATAAGTGACACAAATCAAACAACTATTAACCGATCTAAGCACATTGAATAATATTACTATTATTTGCATGATATGTAATTTTAATCGGATCGAAGAGATATGAGATATCAAATACTAGTTAATTAAGAAAAAACCTCTCTTTGAACAAAGATTATAATACAATCCGAATTTCAAAGACGGTGAGACGAGTTACCGCAAATTGAACCGAGAACTTCAAGAATCCTCATTTTACACGCCTGACAATGAATATTAACCTTCAATATACAACTCTACAACACAACAAACATTCAATAATATTATTAGAATTGAACATATAAACCAAACACGTATCATATTGTTAAGGGAGAACCATAAAATAATAAGAATTATGAAAGAAAAAAATCTTGAATTAATTACCGCTTCAGCGTAATTCTCCATGACTTATCTCCTGAGAGGATTCGAGAATTATGTAATCTTAAGAATGAAATTTGTCACTTATAAGATCTTTAAAGCAGCATTAATTTTTGTTTTTGGTAATTTGCCTATTTGGAATATTAGAGCATATTTCAAATCATTAAAAAGTGAAGATTTCTGAAATTGAAATCAAATTTGAGAAGGATCTTAAAATATATCCACGATATGGAAGCTCAAGATTTTATTGATATAAGGAAGCTCAAGATTTTATTTCCTTATTTACTGCACATTGCAGTGTTGAAGTGTATCTCACATATGAAACCCTGATCGACTGGATGTAATTGTGTAATATATATATATGATTTGTAAATTTGACTCTTATGTAATTTTAGAGTTTTGTTTTTTCATATAACTCCGGTAAATACTAGTAAATTACTTTCTTATGCTATTTTTGAGTTTATTCTTATAACTCATGTAAACTTCGTATTGGTAAAATTTCTTTGTTGTGTTATATTTATAATTAAATGACAATTTTATAAATACTAGGATAAGTTTGGATGGTTAATTATCGTTGAATCTCTAATTTATTATTATTATTATTATTATTATTATATTGTGGGTTTCAATTGTTGCCGGAATGGGGCAAATTACACCATGCGCATGGTGAAACATGCATGGTGCACTCATTTTCCACTTTAATATATATTTTGGGTGATAAATATATATATTGTGTGCGATTAATATTGATGTTATGTGCAGGGCGGATCCACAATCTTAATTTAGGGAGGCCATGTTATTTGAGTAAAATTTTATTTTTGTGACACATAAACAAAATGACGCCACCAAAAAAAAAATATATATATATATATATAACACAGTAAATAGCGTTTTTGTTAATGGTTTAAGTGGAGTGAGTAAGTAAAAAAAAGGTTTTAAGTGGAGTAAAACAAATTAAAAAAAAATAAGTAAAATATTAAGGAGGGGAGAAAATGCCACCAAAGAAATATAAAACACAGTAAATAGCGTCTTTGAGAAAAATTGGCTTCCCAGATGATTGAACCAGGAATCTCTTGGTAATACTAAGGTTAAGCTCACCACTTTACCAACATATTCACTTGTCATCTTGGAGAGGCTATGTAATATATAAATTAAATATTAAAAACATACCAATATAATTATAGGGCTTTTGAAAATTTCTGCGTGGGCTGTGGCCTCCCCCGGATATATTATATATCCGCCCCTGGTTATGTGTGATAAATATAATTGTACTATATTGATTTTATATTGAGAGAATTGAAAATTTTATTTTATGTATGATGAAGATAAATATTTTATGCGATGATTATATGTGATTTGTGGATGTTATGTGTGATGCATATGTATATTGTGTATTAAATATGCATGTGTTTAGAATATTCATCACAAATAATATACATATTCAGTTTTGACGGGCACTAAGAATCTTGTCGACGGAATTTCGACGGGCACTTCAACAGCGTTCGTTTACACTTACTCATTAACTGAGTTTTGATGGGATAATCCGTTTTGCCAACATCCAAATTAATCACACATACAACCATATTCACCAGACAAAACATACATATTCATCCATTACACAAAGAATCGGGTGCAAAATGTATGATGCCCCCGAGTGCACCATATACCATCTTCCAAAATGGGGCTTATCAACAAACTAGTAAGAAAAAGGTAAAAAAAAGTAGCTCAAGAAAAGAATCGTGCAAAACATCACAAACATCATTGATGGATTCAGACAGATTGTGATGATGAAAGAATCAAAAGAGGAGACATAAAAAGCACTGTAAGCGTGGCGAAAGATCAGACTCGAGTTTCCGGATCTTTAAGTTATGATGAGGAGTCTGAGAAAAACAAGCATCGCTTGAATCATCCTTGAAGTTGTGCGGTTATCAGAAACATATGTGCTTAAATAAATATCTTATGTAGTAACATAAAATAAGTGCTGAAACAAATAATTATTAAGTAAAAAAGATTATTTGTACGAGGAATAATCCCTCCTCCTCCTCTCATAACTCTTTCATTAATATAGTGTTTGGCCTTTGCACTACTTGGAATTACAAGTATGAACTCCCTCCTACTTTTCCAAAATAGTTACACAATATTCTTAACGACTTCTTTGATCAACTCCCTTAGCTTTGAAAAGCCTTATGAACCCCTTTTGAAGACTAAAGATAATAATCTCTAGTACCTTGAAAAATAGAGAAGATTTAATGTTTCAATAATTTCTAGCTATGTTGGCACATATACTAGGATCTCGAACAATCTTAAATATGAAATATAATAAATAATTCGAGTATATTTTATGTGTGCTTAAGATTTTAGCTCAATAAACTTTTTACAGTGAGACCTATCGACTCTACACTACAAAAAAACAACGGTTTTCTGAGGGAAAAACCGAGGGAATTGACTTCCCTCGGAATTTTTCGAGGAAAAAACCGAGGAAACCAAAATCCCCTCGGTATTTTCCGAGGGAAGGCGATTCCCTCGGAATGACCCTCGGAATTCTAGCGCCATTCTTTCCCGCCATGATTTTCGAGGAAAAAAATCGACGGATTTGCGAGGGACTTTATTCCGAGGGAATAAATCCCTCAAAAAACCGAGGGAAATGCATTTCCCTCGAAATGATATTATTTTATTTTTTTTAATTGAAAAGCTTCCGAGGGAATACGAAATCCCTCGGAATGAAACCGAGGGAATCCAAAATCCCTCGGTTTATTTTTTATTTTTTTAATATTAATTAAAATTTCGAGGGAATTAAATTTCCCTCGGAATTATTCCGAGGGATTATGGTTTCCCTCGGAATAATTCCGAGGGAAATTGAATTCCCTCGCAATTTTAATTAATATTTTTAAAAAAATAAAAAAATAGGAGGGGTGCGTCTCGTCGTCGTGGAACCACGGGGTGCATCTATTACTCAAATTTTTCTCCAACAAATTCAAAACCAACCAAAATCACCCCTCTTCACCGTAGCAATGGCGGCACCAAAGTTTTTCAAGGTTATATTGGACCCTAAATCAGACAGCCTAGTAAGTTTCCATATAAATTATATGCTAATTCATTTATATTTCTGCATCTTGTTAATTTATCTAGAGTCGTCTCTAGAAATCAATCTTTATTTCTTGTATGTGCAACTGCTTTCTTGTAGACAAGAATGAAAAAAATATTATATATATATATAGTTTCTTTTGTCTCCCGGGATTTTGCCATTTCCATCATTATTTTGCCGTACGTCAGCAATATTTATGGAACTAATTGTAATGAATTTGATATTTTGTTCGCAACATGCAGAGAGTCTCGCCTGAGTTTACGAAAAGAATGGGGCACAATCTGCCTAGCCGCGTTTTTCTAAAGGTTCTGACTGGACCGGTGGCAATGGAGGTTGAATTGGTTTGGTCTGTCGGTAAAGCATTAATGCTACAAAAAGGATGGAAGGAATTTAGAGAGCGTCACTCGATAGGCTTCGGATACTTAGTGTTTGAATACAATGGAAAGTCAGAGTTTAATAACGTCATATTTGATAAGTCTATTGTTGAGATTAACTATCCGATCGGCTAGAGATAAAAATGAGCACGTGCGTTTAGGACGCGTTTTCTATTTTTTTTCGATTTTAAATGAAAAAAGGAAAAAAAACCCGAAAAAATAGAAGAATTAGTAAAAAATAGAAACGAATCCCATCATTTCACAACCAGGGTGGGGAGGGGTGCGCCCCGGCGTCGTGGAACCACGGGCGTCGGGCGTCGATCGTTCCGCACACGTTTTCTAATTTTTTTCGATTTTAGATGAATAATGGAAAAAACCCGAAAAAATAGAGAAAATAGTAAAAAATAGTAAGAAGACCCGAGAAATTACGACCAGGGTGGGGAGGGGTGTGCCTCGGCATTTCGGAAATAAACCCTATTTTTTTCCTAATTTTTTCTATTATTTTTGATTTTTTCCGATTTTTTTTATTTTTTAAAAATTACGAGGGAATTAGAAATCCCTCAGAATTACGAGGGATTTTTGATTCCCTCGGAATTTTCAAAAATTAAGGAAAAAATCGAAAAAAATAGAAAAATCGTAAAAACGAAACCGATCCTATCATCTTAGGCACGTGGGGAGATTTCGACCCCAAATTCGATCGAAAAATACCAACGAGCACGTGCGTTTCCACACGTGTCTTGGGATTCGACCAACAACAAGATACGATCGATCGATGAACTCCTTCGGTTGGAAACGCGAAGCGACGTAGCGTCGTGATTTTTCCATATTGGAGGAGGGGTGCGTCTCGTCGTCGTGGAACCACGGGGGTCGGGCGTCGATCGTTTAGAACGCGTTTTCTATTTTTTTTTTCCGATTTTAAATGAAAAAATGGAAAACAACTGAAAAAGTAGAAGAATTAGTAAAAAATAGAAACGAATCCCATCATTTCACAACCGGGCGGGGAGGGGTGCGCCCCGGCTTCGTGGAACCACGGGCGTCGGGCGTCGATCGTTCCGCACGCGTTTTTTAATTCTTTTCGATTTTAAATGAATAATGGAAAAAAAACCCGAAAAAATAGTAAAAAATAGTAAGACCCGAGAAATTACGACCGGGGCGGGGAGGGGTGCGCCTCGGCGTCCTGAAAATAAATCATTTTTTTTTTCAATTTTTTTCTTTTTTTTTTCAATTTTTTACGATTTTTTTTTTATTTTTTGAAATTTCCGAGGGAAGCCCAATTCCCCTCGGTTTTGCGAGGGAAATCTAGTTTCCCTCGGAATAATTCCGAGGGAATTTAGCTTCCCTCGGTTCGTTAAAAAAAAAGTAAAAACCGAGGGATTACTATATTCCCTCGGAATTCCGAAGGATAATTCCCTCGGAATGTTTGACCTAATTTATCAGCGGGCTGGCCGCCCGCTGTTTCAGAAAAGAAAGAAAACTAAGAAGAAAAGAAAGAAGAAGAGAGAAGAAAAGAAAGAGCGCCGCCGAGCCCCTGCAACCGCCGAGCCACCGTCCACAGCCGCCGCCCGCTTCAGCCGCTGAGCCACCCTCCACAGCCTCCGCCCGCTACAGCCGCCACCCCATCGCCGAGCCCCTGCGCGCCAAGTCACGTCCACAGCCCGTCGCCAGCCGCCGCCTTCTTCGCCGTCCGCAGCCCTCGCCGACCGCCCGAAGCCGCCCGTCGCAGCAGCCCACTCGCCGCCCGTAGCCCATCGCCACTCGCCGTCCGCTGCCCGTCGCCGACCGCCCGAAGCCCCCGTCGCAGCCCACTCGCCGCCCGTAGCCCTCGCCACTCGCCGTCCGCAGCTCGTCGCCGACCGCCCGAAGCCGCCCGTCGCAGCCCCGCGCAGCCGGAGACCGCCCGTCGCCGCCCGTCCACAGCCCCAAAACAATGTAATTTTTTTTAATTTGTTTTTCAGTTTTTTTTATATATTATTTCA
>BMAC01000621.1:175386-193113 GCA_014905375.1 Phtheirospermum japonicum | reverse complement strand
TCGGGTGCACTGAAATATATGTGCACTACGAGAACTGGGGGGAGATGCTGCTGAAATTTTGAATCTAAGAAAAATACATATGATAAGATAATACATACTACTAAAATGTCACGTTCTTGAATGGGATAGAAGCCTTACCAATTATAACTCGAATTCCCCATTCTTCTCGTAATGCTGCCGAAATTTTGCCACCTTCTTTAATTCTAGAACACGCTTAACACTCAAAAATCTTAGGATGGTAAATGATCGTAGTTGGATATAGAAACGGAATATTTCCGGATTTCTAGAACACGCTTAAGTCTCAAAAATCTGACAATCGTGCAATGTTAGGATGAGTTCCGATCGTAGTTGGATGTACGAGCGAATCGAAGACGGCTATTTATCCTCAAAATTCACGGATGGACTTGAGAGTTTTATTAAATTTGCGCAAGCGAATTCCGCTCACAAGGACGGACAGAGACTGAAATGTTCTTGTAATCGTAGCAGATGTAGAAATAGAATCTACCTGGACGTCGATGAGATTAAGTACCACCTGGCGAAACATGGGTTCGTGCTGAATTACTATTGCAGGGGCGAAGTAAGTAAATCAATAATTTTTAATTATCATTATGATTAAATTTTATTCGTAAAAAAATAAAAACACAATTGAATACAGGCTGCACAGCACAGGGGGGAGGGTGGCCACTATACTCCGTATGATCTTTGAGAGGGATATCCATCCCGACGGGTGGTGCTATAAGGCGGTCCCTAAGGAGACTAAGACGTTCTGGTGGGAGATGTTTAAGGTAATTATTATTTTGTGTCCAAATTTGTTAGTATTTACCGTAAAAACACAATCATATGTTTCAATTGAATTGTAATTATTGTTTTATTTTGCAGGAGGTTTGTTATTGGGACCCGGAGGAGTACAGTGAGAAAGACATACGGAAGGTATTTTTCCGATGATCGGGGACCTTTACGGGAAGAAGCTTAACGAGTATAAGCAGCATATTGTCTCCCATGGTGGTGGTCGGGCGGAGTGCCTGACCGAGGAGGTTCTGAGGTAAACGATTTTGTTATGTGTTTTCTTATTAAATTAGAGTTTTTTATTTATAGCATATAAATTATATCGTATCTTATATATCATCCATTTCAACTAGCGCTTGGAAGGTTGAGTGGGATAAGCCTGAGAACAAGGCCAAATCCGAGCAGTGCAGCAAGAACAGGAGGAGCGAGCCCGCTGGGCCGGGGACTGGGATGTCGAAGCACACGGGGGGTACTAGATCTACTATCGACCATGCTTTGAATATAGTAAGTGATTTTAGAATATAATAATATAATATTTATTTGTTTAATTTTAATTTTAATTATTTGAAAATTCTATTTGAATACAGGAGCGGGAGACGGTGCGCCGGCTACGTGCTACGATCTTTTTAAACGTACGCACCAAAAGAAAGACGACGCGTGGATCGATAGGAGATCTACTAATATTAATGTGAGTCTCTTTCTTATTTTTAACTTATTCTTTGATCTTAACGTAAAATTTTAATAACGAGTTGTATTTCAGGAGGAGTACGAGCGACATCTGACCCAGGAACAGGAACGTGCGTCTTCCCAGGAGGAGAGTAACGAGGTTGACCAGGACCAGGTTTTCCTCGACGTCGCCGGGTTGAGCAAGTGACGGCTTTACGGCACCAGCGCGTATGGAAAGATGGTGGCTGCTACGAAGGGTTTATTGAAAGGCGGCTCTTCCACCTCCTCCCAGGATGATAGGAGCCACACGAGAGAGCTCGAGGAGTAGGTCGAAGCTCAGAGGGCGCAGCTCGAGCCGTTGCAGCAGCAGGCAGACGAGGAGAGGCGACAACGTGCGGAGGAGGCAGCCGAGGAAAGGCAACAACGTGCAGAGGAGCGCCGGCAGCAGGAGGAATTTCAGGCGCGCATAGCTGCCCAGATGGCACAGATGGCTGAGATGTATGCTCGTGTCCAGCAGCAGTTGCCCCCTCCCCATCAACAGCAGCAGTACCCCCCTCCCCATCCATAGAACATTTTTACGGTTCATATAAACTTTGTTACTGTGTCGATCGAACGCATGTAATTATTATTAAATTTTCAAATATTTTATATAATGATTGGTTTGTTTATTTGTCTTTTCTTTAATTACTTTTTTCAAGTTTTTGGGAATTTTAATAATTGAACAGGCATTAAAATTAAAAATTAAAAATTAATAAAAAAAAATAAATCCGAGGGAAACATCCCTCGGAAACTTAAAAATATAAAAAAAACAAAAAAAATGAGGGGATATTCCCTCGGAAATCCCTCGAAAATAGAAAAATCCAAGGGGCAACAAATCCCTCGGTTTTTCGTTGGAAGAATTTCCCTCGGATATTTCCTATTTCCGAAGGAAACAAATCCCTCGGAATTCTGAGGGAAAAAGATCCCTCGGAATTCCGAGGGATTTGTTTCCTTCGGAAATAGGAAATATCCGAGGGAAACATTCCCTCGGATTTCCCTCGAAATTCTGAGGGATTGCACGGAGATGTTTTCGAGGGAAAATATCCCTCGAGATTCCCTCGGTTTCATATTTCCGAGGGAAAATTTCCCTCGGAACAAAATTCCGAGGAGTGTTTTTCCGAGGGAAATTTTCCCTCGTTTTTCCCTCGGTTTGTCCAAAACCGAGGGATTTTCCCTTAAAACCGAGGGAAAAATCCCTCGGAAATTTCAATTTTTTTGTAGTGCTATATATAACGTATAAGTTGGTCTCCTAAAGTAGAAGTGTATCTTCATGGGCTTTGACTCGAGCCCATCTTCAAAAAACCGTCTTCCTTCTATGTTGAATCCTAATCAGATTTTGTTTTCTTGTTTTCTATTGTTTCCTTGTATGAAATTATGATTCCTTTAGACACATTGACTTTGTTTACCAACTCGAGCTTTCCATACCGGAGCTTCTCAAATTCTCACCACATCTCTTTGAATTATGAGCTGAGTCTCGACCTTCCATATATACTTGATATTCTTTCTTGTTCCTTTTCGAGCGCATGCATCTTCATGTACAAACAAATAAATTATCTTCTAAATAAATAATATATGTAAGGAAACTTATATATAAAGAAATTAACTTCCCTTGTACTTTTTTGACTTTTTAAGTATGAAATACTTAAACTTGACGTAGTTTTAAAGAAATACTTTGAATGATGTCGATCCTCATTCTCACAATCACCTCTTTTGGCATTCAACTCGAGAACTTCATTTCTTGAAGTCCTGTAAACAAGTAAAAAATAACCAAATACATATGCAAACTGATGTAGCAGTATATAAGCCAATAGTATCAATTCCTTCAATGTTATTTAGACTCAAACATAAATAATGTACCCGGGTCTAACTCATAAGATTATAAAATATGCAATCAAACTTAGAAACTCAGAACACCTATATAAAAGTTGGATCCGCATTCACATCATCAAATGAAACTTCATATAGTTTAAGATTTGTACTTATTTTCCAATATCCATATCCACTAAGATCATTCATCAACCATGTTTAACAATTACAGACCTAAAAACAAAATATTGAAGGTTCCTAAGTACCATCAACAACAAGCTAAAAATACTCAAAAACATCAGATCCTCACTATAATTATCACTCAAAATCAATAATCAATAGGATCTGATCACCAACACCATTCTCAGCCAGAAGCATCTGATGTAGATTCATCATCTAACTCCTCTTCTTCATCTAGCAGTCCTTTCGTCACAATAGCACCAACACGTTTCCCTTATACTCTCCCTATACCCTTGCTCTTAGAAGAAGACTTCTTCTCTGATCGCTCCCTATCTTTTTGTTAAGATGTCGAAGAACCATCCCCCTTAGCCTTTGGCTTCCCTACAACACCGAATTTCAACACTTAACGAATGTGCTTTAAATAGGGCACGTGTTGATGGGTACATCATTCAAAGTTAGTCTAGACAATAACTTCTTGATCAATAAATAAAGATAAGCATTAAGGAACACTAATAGGTTTGATCAACTCGATGTCTCTACATGAAAGTTGCGCATTGAGAATTCAGGTACAAATAATAAGATGATGGGCAAGATATGTTTAATAGAGTCACCAAAACAGGGATCGATCTTAATTCCGGAAGTACTTAACATGGACCAGATCTAGGGAAAGGGAAGTTTCTTATGTGTAAAACATGCCTATATATAATCTCACCTAATGTAAAATTTATCCAGTAAGAACCCAATAAAGCACTTCAGCCTGATTTTTTGTAACCCTAGCTTGATGAGCTGTGGGGGTCCAATTTTGCAGTCTTATCTTATGAAAAATATTAACTATAAAATACAAATAATTAACAAAAAACTAGGGTGAATCCATCTTTCAAGTTTGCCCTCAGTCAGAACAGATGTAACTACATCAAGTTTAGCACCAAAACTCACCAAAGGATCAGAAAATAGGCCATATGGGTTTCAACGGAATCAAAGAAAAAGGGACAACATGATTACGAACAAACGCTTTATCAAAATGGGAATTAGAATAATCACCAATAGAAGGGGTTAAACTCTTTTTTTTTTCACCATGTAATTTCTCAATGACCGCGGTATAATCTGAACTACCTAAATCATAAAGTTTTGAAGCAGAGCTATCTCAAGTAAAACTCATACATAATTTGGCTACAAAAACTAGAAAGGTCAACAAAACTTTTCTCAAACCCAAGGTTCTCAATAAGAGAATAAACATATACCTCCCTAAAGTCATCATTTTTGACATTCTGTTCAGGATGAAAATCCATCTTATAAAATTGATTAAGACAAACCTCAACTTTAGGTGTAAAGAGACAGTTAGAGAAAGAGTTACTCAAGTTATATGTATCCTCATCTTCCTCAATAGGAGCTTAAACATTAGCGCTAGGATATGAAGGTGTATCTTCTGGAATCTTAGCCTTACCCATTGAATGAGAAGATCTACAAGATGTAGTGGAGACCTCTACTTCAATGATAAAATCAGAGCCAGAATCGACTTTATCACGCTTCAGGACTTTAAAGATTAGAATCCTTGATTTGTGCGTTACATTGGGGACAGAAGGAGAAGTTCTTTTGTAGATGAGGAATTGTTAGAACGGGCAGCGATAGGAGGTTTATCAACCTCAGAAGATGGTGATAAAGATAATTTCCCCCCCTGAGGAGATGCAACAGCATTAGGCGAGGGTTTTAGCAGGTGGTAGTGGTTGCATTGCTTCATGCAGCAAAGAAACATGAACTACAAGGTCTGGTTGTACCCAAAAGGAATAGCAATCACTGCTTATGATATGATAATGAGAATATCATGATTTAGTGAAATGATCACGATCGGGGTCACCATTGGTGTATAACTCGCTTTTGAAATCATAAAAGCTGTATAAAACTGGGACTTGTTGTATTTCTTGGAGAAGAAGAGAGGATATTTACAGAATAAATTTCTTAACCTAATTTGTGAGGTTGGTGTGTGTTTATATACATGTTGTCCAGCATGTGTAGGATGAGCTGCTTCTTCTATTTTGTCTTCTTGCATGGTTTTTGTTTTGTCTTTTTGTGAGCTTTTACACCCCACCCACCCCCCCACCCCCCGCAAGTGGTGCATGTATATCTATCATGCCCAACTTGAGAGTAAAGTGTTGACACAGGTTTCCAGGTAGGGGTTTTGTCATGATGTCTGCGGTTTGTTCCTATGATGGAATGTGAATGAGCTTTAGTAGGACTTCTTGAATCTTTTCTCTGATAAAATGGCAGTCTAGTTGTATGTGTTTGGTGCATTCATGATGACATGCATTCTGAGCTATGCAATATGCTGATCTATTGTCTGTGTAAACCATTGCAGGTTTTTCTTAATGGAGCTTCATGTCTTGGATGAGGTATGTTAGCCATTGCAGTTCACAGGTGATGAGAGCTATGGCTCTGTATTCTGCCTCAGCTGATGATCGGCTTACTATTGGTTGTTTCTTTACTTTCCATGAAATGAGTGAATTGCCTAGATAGACTGCAAATCCACTTATGCTTCTTCTTGTGTCTGGACACTTCGCCCAATCAGCATCACTGAATCCTTTTAGTTGTAGTTCTGAGTTAGCAGGTAGAAAGAGGCCTTTTCCTGGGCTTGCTTTGATGTATCTCAGTACTTTATGAGCAGCAGCCAGGTGTGTTGATGTAGGTTTTGCCATGAATTGACTTAGGTCCTGTATACTATATGATATTTCAGGTCTAGTTATGGTCAGGTATAGTAACCTGCCTACTAGCCTTCTATAGACTGAAGGATCAGAGATTAATGTACCTTCTTTGCTAGTTAAATCTATTTTGTTATTCATAGGAGTGGAACTAGTTTTGCAATCTGAATATCCAGTTTCAGATAATATGTCTAGTGCATATTTTTTTTGACAAATGGTTATCCCTTTATTGCTTCTAGCCACTTCTATACCCAAAATATATTTCAGAATTCTAAGATCTTTTATTGTAAATTGTGAGTGTAAATGAGATTTTAAATCTTGGATTTCTGTTATGTTATTTCCAGCAAGAATGATATCATCTACATATACACATAGTACTGTAATTGAATCTGCATTGTTCTTAATAAAGAAGGAATGATCTGACCTGGATTGGGTGAAACCATAGTCTGTGAGGCAGGAATGAAGCTTTTGAAACCATTGTCTTGAAGCTTGCTTCAGACCATAGAGGCTTTTGATCAGTTTGCATACCTTACCAGAATTAGAGACATTGTAGCCTGGTGGGGGTTTCATATATACTTCTTCATGTAAGTCTCCATGTAGAAAGACATTGTTTACATCAAGTTGGTGGAGATGCCATCCTTTTATTGCAGCCATGGCTAATACTAATCCGACAGTGGCTATCTTAGTGAAAGGAGAAAAAAGTTTCAAAATAATCTAATCCTTCTTCCTGTGTGTAGCCTTTAGCTACAAGTCTGGCTTTATACCTTTCTATTGAGCCATCAGACTTGTATTTGATTTTGTATACCCATTTGCATCCTATACTATTTTTGTTAGGTGGTAAGTCTGTAATAATCCARYTGTTGTTCTTTTCTAGAGCTTTGATTTCATTTTGCATAGCTTCTTGCCATTCTGAAATTTTGCTGGCTTGTGCATATGATTTTGGTTCAGGTATTTGAAGGATGGTTGCAGCAAAAACTCTATGTTTTTCAYAAAGCTMCTGTGAAGATATGAAATGAGAAATAGGATYTTTGGTTTTGAYMMTTGTCTCAGAAGTATTTGCTCCATGTTGGTGTGTGTTTGGTAATGTATACTGATATTCCTTTAGGTAGGWAGGTGTTGATTTTTGTCTGGTTGATTTTCTGAGTTGTGGAGAGGAGTGTGATTGGGGAGGAATATCACTAGTGTCTGTGTTATCAGTGGTGTTTTCTGTGTTTTGTGGGATGGGATGAGCTGGTGAACTGTTTTGTCTTCTAGAAGTGTTTATAATTTGATCATTGTAAATACTGTCATTATTTGTGTTGTTGAAAAGAGGTGTAGAAATTTCACTTGATGAATCTGTGTTTTTAAAAGGAAAAATGTTTTCACAGAATTCAACATTTCTTGATATAAAGGACTTTTTAGTCTTTAAATCATATAGTTTGTATCCTTTGTATCCAAAAGTGTATCCAATAAAAACACATTTGGATGCTTTTGGTTGGAATTTATGTCTATTTCTCTCCAGAGTTYAGGCATAAGCTAGGCAGCCAAAAARTTTTAAATGAGAGTAATCTGCCTTTTTGTGAAAAAGRTTTTRAAAAGGAGTTTTGTTGTCTAGGAGAGGAGTAGGTGTTCTGTTTATCAAGTGAGCAGCTGTTAAAATGCATTCATCCCAGAAAATTAAAGGAATGCAGGATTGGAACATGATTGCTCTTYCTACCTGTAAAAGGTGTTGGTGTTTCCTTTCAACAAGACCATTTTGTTGTYGTGTTTCTACACAACTAGTTTGATGGATGATACCTTTGGATYCATAGAATGAAGGTAGTATGAACTCAGTGCCATTATCACTCCTTAGTGTTTTTATTTTCTTTTCAAACTGAGTTTGAACCATGTTATAAAAGGATGAAATATGATGCTGTGTATCAGACTTCTGTTTTAGCATATATATCCAAGTGCATCTAGAATAATCATCAACAATAGTTAAGAAGTATTTAAAACCATTATGTGATGTTATTGAAAAAGATCCCCATACATCACAATGTATTAAGTCAAAAACAGCATTTGCATAAGTTGTTCTAGCTGGAAAGGGAATTTTCTTTTGTTTAGCTAAATGGCAAATATCACATGATAAGAATTCAGAAATATCAGCTGATACATGAGGAATGAAATTCATTCTCTTAGCAGGTATGTGACCTAATCTAGCATGCCATAGCTTTGAATCCGAATGAATAGCTTTTGTAGAGGCTGATGTAGTAACAGATAGATGATATAGGCCACCTTGTTATTTAGCAATGCCAATCATTTTCTGAGTGGTCAAATCCTGTAGAACACAATGAGAGGACATAAATTGCAGTGTGCAGTTTGATGTCCTTGCTAGTTGTGATACAGAAATTAGGTTGAATGTGAAAGAAGGTACACATAGGGCATTATGTAAAATAAGATTTTCAGAAATAACAATATTTCCCATGTGAGTGGCTTTTGTGATTTGACCATTAGGAAGATGAATAGCTATGTCAATTCGTATTGCTGATTTATCAAAGTAAGACTCATCACATATCATATGATCAGTTGCCCCTGTATCTAAAATCCATTAATGTTGAATAGTAACAACATTAGAACAAAGAATATTACCTAAGATTGAAGTAGCTACAGAGTGATTAGCAGAAACTTGTTTGTTCTCTTTGTCCTGCTGATGTGTTTGAGCATAAGCCAGAAATTGTTCCACCATTGCAGGAGAGAACATAGGATGCTCCTATATTGAGTTGTTGATTGGATCATTAGTGGCAACAGCATTAGCATAACCAGAGTCCTTAGCCATTCGAGGTCCTTTTGGCCCTTTTCATCCTGGGGGATATCTAATTATTTGGAAACATTTATCCACAGTATGGCCAGTAAAACCACAATGAGAGCATTTGGGCTTCTTTTTGTCTTTATTCTCTTTGTTGTATGGAGCTCTAAAAGACTGTTGAGAGAAATTGTGTCCTCTCTCTAGCATAGCCATTGGATCAACAGGTGCATTAGGAATTGAAGAACCATGCAGGTTTCTTTGAGATTCCTCTTGAAGCAGTAGAGAATAAACTTTGGCCAGAGATGGCAAAGGAGACACAAGGAGCAATTGACTACGTATTGGTGCATAAGAATCATGCAAGCCAATTAGGAACTTAATCACAGAATCAGATTGTTGCAATTCAACCATTAAACCAGATATGTTACAAGTGCAGAGACCATAAGAACACTTTGCAATAGGTCTGAAATTCACATATTCATCCCATAAAACCTTGAACTGATTATAATAGGCTGTGATTATACTAGACCCCTGAGAAATTGAACTGAGTGAACGTTCTAGTTGAAAAACCCTAGGACCATCACTACGAACATATCTGATCTTTAGATCATCCGAGACCTCTTGAGCAGAATTGAAATAAAGCAGGCTTTGTCTGATTTCTTTAGAAATCGAATTCAGAATCAAAGATAAGAGAAGATTATTTACACGTTTCCAACAGGCAAACAGAAGAGATGAAGGATCAGTAGGAATTTGAATTGAACCATTGATAAAACCTGGTTTGTTCTTGACATTAAGCGCCATTAAAACAGATCGGCTCCATGAAACATAGTTGTCACCATCGAATTGTTCGTAGACGATCACTGCTCTAGGATTGTCGCTTGGATGCAGATAATAGGGCGAAGTGTAGTCATCCGCCGGATTTCCAGAGACACCGCCAGAATTGTTGTCGGAATTGGCCATAGAAGCCGATTCAGAGATGCAGAGACGATCGGAGATGATCAGAGACGATCTGAGATTGGACATGCAGACTTAAAGATAATGAAACGGAAGGATCGCAGCGATTGCAGCCTTAAACTGATACCATGTTGAAATCATAAAAGCTGTATAAAACTGGGACTGAAAACTTGTTGTATTTCTTGGAAAAGAAGAGAGGATTTTTACAGAATAAATTTCTTAACCTAATTTGTGAGGTTGGTGTGTGTTTATATACATGTGGTCCTGTAACTAATTTACAAAGTAATTAATTTGGTGTGTGGACGTCCAGCATGTGTAGGATGAGCTGCTTCTTCTATTTTGTCTTCTTGCATGGTTTCTGTTTTGTCTTTTTGTGAGATTTTACACTCGCCTTGCCAGATTCTCGCTGGTGACACTTGACAGTCCTCATGATCGAATTGGAAGTAGCTTGATAGAAAACAAGAAGGAACAAGAAAGAAAATTGGGCGCAAGAAATCGAGGGAAAAATCGAAGAAGAAAAATGAAAATTGGGGTTTTTGATTTGATGCTTGTGTGCAGAGATGAAAAGAGTGGATGTCAAGTTTTATGTGGCTGGGGTTTGAGGTGGTTGGAAATTCGAGGTGGGAAGGTGAAAGAGCGACCGTGTGCAATATCATCACAGCACTTTCTTTCCGAAACTCCTCCGCTAACACTTTTTTTAAAATAAAATAAAACCAACTTTAAGAATTGAAATAATGATTAACTAATTGAGGATAGGTCAAAAGTTAGTTTAAAATCATTTCCTAAGAAATAGCCCATCTAATTTTTCATCAAGAAGGAAACCATGAAAATTATGTATACGTAAATGTGTGCATAATCACGTAAAATAAAATATCACCCTGTATATTAATGCAAAATCTTCCTAACTTATGTGTCTGCTCCGCATGCTTCGTTAGGGAAATAAAAAATTTTGGTGCTTCGTTTGCTTATGTGTCATACGAGCCTAATATTTACCTAATTTAATACTTTTTTTTTATTGTATCTTACCTAATTTAATTCTTTTATTATATTTTTCCTTATTCAATACTTTCATTTAATTCTCCTAATATAAAAACATAAATAAGTCATATATAACTAGTAGATAAGATCTAAATTAGTTATTTTAATTAAGAGACAGTCTACATATGAAACAATTTTATTTACAAAAAAAATATTATGAAAATATATAAATAAGTTTTATTGATAATAGAATTTAAAATAAATTTATTTTTGGAGTTTCAAATATTCTATATAGGTAAAATATGAGTTCTTTACAATAATCTAAGTATGTAACTAAATATTAGTAATGTATTCAATCTAAACATAAATATATTATTATATACTAATAATTAATTCGGGCCAGTTTCCGAAACCTATAAGCAAGACATTATTAGACACCAGTACAATGCGGCACGGGTTGAGGGTATGACATATTTTAAATATCTCAAGGTATGTAACTAATAATTATTAACGAATTTATTCTAAACATTAATATATAAAATAATTTGATAATAATAATTAGTAAAATAGATATTACACGGGTTTAGAATGTGACACATTTTGAATTTTTGTAAGTATGTAACTAAGATTATTAACGAATTTAACTTATATATTAAATATAAAATTATTTAATATTCATAATAATTAATAAATAGAATAGACATCTACAAGGCACTGTTGATAATACATTGTTTTAATTTTTATTAAATTTAAGAATTTGTAATTAAAACAAATATTTTTTTATATTTAACTTTTGATAAGTCCTGTGTAATACACGGGTGTTAAACAAGTATATATTAATTCAAAAACCCCCTAATCTATGTGTCTACTTCGTATGCATCGTTTGAATAATAAAAAATATTTGTGATTCGGTTGCTTATGTGTCATCCGAGCGTAATAATACCTAATTTAATATTTTTATTTTATTATATATTTCCTAATTTAATATTTTCTTTATATTATATTTAGCCTAACTTAATAGTCTTCTTTTATTATATTTTGTCTAATTCAATAATTTTTTTATACTCCTAAAAATTAAAATATAAATAAGTCATATATAATTAGTAAAAGAAAAATCTAAACTAATTATTTTGATTAATAGACAAATTACATATGAAATAATTTTAATTACAAAAAAAACCTTATTTATGAAAATAATTAAATAAGTTATATTTATAATAAAAGTTGAAATAATTTATTTTTAAAATTTTAAATATTTTGTATAGGTTAATTATGATATAACTGCAATAAATTGAGTATGTAACTAAATATTAATAATGAATTCAATCGAAATATAAAAAAATAAATAAATTATATAATAATAATTAATTAATATTTATTAGACAATGGCACCATCCAAGAAGCTTGAGATTATGACACCTTTTGAGATTTTCAAATTGTATAACTATAATTATTAAAAAAAATTAATCATAACATAAAAAAATAAAATGAGTTAACAATAATTAATTAATATAGATTAGAGACGGTCGAAAATGTGATATTTTTTGAACTTTTATAAATATGTAAATATAATTATTAACGAATTTAACCTAAATATTAAAATATAATATTAATTAATAAATATATTAATTAATAAATTGAACAGGGTACGGGTTGAAAATACATTCTTTCTATTTTTTTCACAAATAATTTTCATATTTAGTTTTTTATAAATCCCTTGTAATACACGGATGTTAAACTAGTAAAAATTATACACAAATTTTTTGAGGATTATAAATGCCAACACTTAGCAAACTTTAAACCTCGTATGACTCTCCCAAAATTATTTTTATGACTGTAGTCACAAAAACAAAATGGGTGATAGTATTTTGTTTAGTGTAACATCATATAACTCCCCAAAAAATTACATTTTTAGCTTTGGCCTAACGAACCGCTTAGAGATAACTGACATATTTTCATCAGAGATTCACTCCATAATTATTTTTATGTGAGTTCATTTGTCAATTAGAGATGTCTGACATATTTTCATTAGAGATGTACCCAACAATCATTTTACTATGAATTGCCATTTAATTATGCAATATATATAACTAAATTAAAATACTTAGCAAACTCATTGCATTGAATTTTGAAGTAACTACATTAGATGCCCACCATGTACTTCACAAAATTGTATTGCACAAGAGCATTTTTTCATGTGATGCTTTGTTGATAGTTATACCCTAAATTCATTTTCTGTGCATGAAGCTCATTGCACAGCCAAATCATATTGATAAGTAATATGATAGCTACTCACTGTATCATTACATGTAGGGAAATCTTTCCAACAATTAATGTGCTACAATTCTCGGAAAAACTAAGAGAGCTTTTTAAAGGCATTCAAGTTGGTGCATAAAGATTTTTTGTGTTATATGCAACATATGCTACTTTTTCCTAATGCAATATATATCCTATATGCACTCTTAAATACACACACACACACACTTATATAATATAATATAATATAATATAATATAATATAATATAATATAATATAATATAATATAATATAATATAATATAATATAATTCAAGCAAATCATATAATGTTCATTCTTAAGGATTTTCTTGGAGAGTTAGATATTTGGGCATCCGGCAGTTTTGTAAAGATATCAGCTAGCTAGTCCAATATAGGAACATGATTCAAAGTAATTATCTCATACTCAGCTAAATTTCTAATTAAATTATATCTTATAATCAATGTGCATTGTTCGGGAGTGTTGGACAAGATTGTGTATGTTTATAGTATTAATGTTATCACAAACGAGTTGGAAAGAATTTACCTCAATACTCTATTCGAGCATTATTTGCTTCATCTACATAAGTTGGTAGCGACAGCTACCTACAACAACATATTTAGCCTCTGTAGTGGAAAGAGATACACAGTTTTGTTTCTTGTGAATAAACTGTAGTACATATAGGATGCATCGATGCTAAAACCTTTTCTCAAGATATCTTCTGAACTCTTTGCTAAGCCACGAAACGAAGTTGTTGTTGATGTAAAAACATCCACCTTACATACTCTCCCTATCATCAATATCTCTAGCCCAGTCCGCATCACAAAAACCTGCAAGACTAACACTTGTGTTGTGCGAGTAAGACATTCCAAAATTGAAGGTTCTATTGACATATCTTATTATGGGCTTTACAACTTATAGATGAGATTATATGGGAATATATTGATATCTAGAACAAAAACCTATACTATAACATAAGTCAGTCCTGCTAATAGTCAATACAATAAACCAGCAATCATACTTCTATAGAGACTCTTATGTATAGATGCTCCTTCATCATCCTTAGAAAGTTCTTAATAACTTCTCATAGAAGTATGAGGATGATTGGCATTTTTAAGGCCGGATTTATTCACTAAAGCCTTAGAATACAAGATCCCATCTTTACTCTACACCACCTACAATCTTAAAAAGTATGTAAGTTCACCTACAAGTGCTCATCTCAAACTCCTTTGACATGTTATGAATGAACTCTTTAACCTTGGATTGTGAGGTGGAGCCAAAGATTATGTCATCCACTTAAATTTGTATGATGATCATATATTTATTTAGAAACTTGGTTAGATGTTAATATCATATTCAAGGAGCTTTTTTAGGACCATATAAGGCCTTTTTTAGTCTATACACATGACCAGAGTGGTAAGGGTCAACAAAACCCTCAGTTTGCTTCATATAAACAACTTCTTTCAAATATCCATTCAGAAAGCACTTTTCACATGCATTTGGTAAACGATAAAATGTTTAAATCATGCAATGGACAAAAACATAAGGACGGATTACAGGCATGTAATAGGGGCAAATGTTTCATCAATATCTACTCCTTCACATTGAGTATATCCTTCCGCAATAAGACTTGCCTTATTCCTAGTGACTTTACCAAATTCATCAGTTTTATTCTTAAAAATCACTTGGTACATATCACAAGTACAAGACCAGGGGAAGGAACAAGTTCCCAAACTTCATTCCTATAAGATGTTCTAACTCTTCTTGCACAGCTTAAATCCAATTTTCATTCTTAAGTGCTTCATTCACATTATTAGGTTCAATCAATGAAGTATAGAATACGACATGTGAATAACTAACCATCTTTCTATAATCTCTTTTAATATTACAAAGGTTCATATTATTCAAGTTTTTTATTATCAAGTCTTTAGGATGATCCTTTTCAATCTTGACAAGAGGGTTCCACTACGGTTCAGGATTATTTCCCGAGGATGTAGGAACATCATACTCACCATCATCTATACTGTAACAACTTGTTCACGATATTCTATTTTAAACTCATTAAGATCATTAGTAGTATCATGTACTACTTCGTGTTGGGTTTTAGAACATCAGAAGATGAAGGTACATAAGGGTTAGGTGTAGTTACATTAAATCTGACATAATCAGAAACAACATTGATATACTGCATAACAGTTTCAGTTTTATGATTATAGACCTTGTATGCATGACTTTTATCAGAGTAATGAAGAAATTGACCAAATTTACCAAGCTAATATCTGTCATTGTAAATGTAGCACTTACAGCTAGACATATGAAGATTCTTTAAGTTAGAAGACTTAACTTTCCATATTTCATACAAAGTGATCCCAATACTTGAAGGTACACCCTATTGATGAGGTAACATGTTGTATTGATAGCTTCAACCCACCAACGAGGTGACATGTCCTGAGATATCTACATTACTCGAGCCATTTTCCGCAATGTACAATTCTTTCTCTCCACAAAACCATTTTGTTGTGGAGTCTTAGGTTCAGAAAATTTATGAGCTATTCCATGAGAATCACAAGACTCATAATATAACGCATTTCAAATTCTCTCCCCATGATCACTCTTAACTCTCATAATCTTGCAATTATTTACGTTTTACTATTTTAAATAGAGTGTTTTGATTGGTTCAAGTGAATCTAATTTTTATCTAAGAAAGTCTATCCTAGTATATATAGAAAATCATTAATAATCAAAAGAATATGTTTCTTACCATTGTAACTCTCTACCTGAATTAGTCCCATCAAATCCATATGTAGCAACTCAAGGATCTGCTTGATGATAACTTCCTGAATTGCTTTATGAGAAGCACGCTTCTTCTTCCCCTTTTGATGTTGTTTACAGACACCATGTTGCTTCATATGAGGTTTTGGATGACCACAAACACTAGCTGCATTGGATAATATAGCAATTGTGGCCCAGCTTTTTATGCCAAAATCTAGTGTCACTCAACAGAGTTGAATACATGTAAGTTCATGCTCAACCAAGTAACAACTTTGAACTGATGTTCCTATAAGAACATGTTTATTCAAAATATCATAAATAAAACATTTCTCCTTAGTAAATTTGACATGAAGACCTTGATAATACAGTTGACTAATGCTTAGAAAATTGGCTTTCAAATTCTCAACCAAAAAAATAATTTCAAGCTTTGAGAAACCATCAACATTTAAACTTCCAACACCTACGATCATATTACTCACATAGTCACCAAAAGTCACCATGGAATTAGACATACACACAATATAGTAAGGTAAGACTTAACTCCAGTCACGTGTCTAGAATAACCACTACTAAAGTACCATTCACCTTTTAAACTAGTTTTCAAAGCTAACATAAAAACTAAACATCTATATTTTTCTGTGTGTGATTTTCCAACTTGCTTTTGGTTTTGGTGTTCATGAAGGTACATCGCTGATATGCCATGCATTTACATTCCCTGCGTGTATGGTATATTCTATAGAACTTAGGGCAAATATGACCGTCAACATTATGACAAATAGGAATAAAAAATTTCACAAAGACTTTTGGATGTTACTTCATGACAGGGGTTGGGGAGTATGTATGTATTCTTACCCTTTGGATTAACAACAAGCACAAAGGTTTTAACTATCTGGGTATCATGAAAAGATTTAGAAGATTCACTCTTAAAATCATGTTTGTCATACCTTTTACCCATGTTGATTAGTTCATCTAAACTTACCTTACTTGTATTTGGGTTTTGGAGTAACTGGTATGCTTTTTCAAGCTCCTCAATTCTCTGAACATGTTTGTGGTCAGTTAATGCATGGTTGTTTTCATAGTTTTCGTGGTGTTGAAATATATCAACGGGTTCATGGCTTGGTATTATCGGAGATCGATTCGATTGAGAGAATCAAGGTGTTTCAAGCTTGGAAAAATAAAGGGAAAATGAAAATAAAGCAATTAAAATAGCTAACTATCCTAGGAATTGAAATTGCAAGTGGGTAGAATGCCTCATCGTATGCCTCAAATAGAAAATGCAAAGCAATAATGAAAATAAGCAAGAAAATGCAATGTTTCACCGAATACAAGCATGCAAGCACAAGGTACAACTATGCATAAAAACTCAAATAATGAAAATTAGCAAAAATTGAAAGCATGGATGTAAAGAGTAATGGAAATTAACAAAAAAGTTCAAAACTTTAAGGAAAATAACAAGCAACAAAGCCTAGATCTAGAATTAAGCATGAAACAAAGCACAAAAATAAGATTTAAAATAAAGCATGTGTAAAACTCAAAATCAAGATGATCCAAGAGCCGATCTATGATCTAGATGTGTCACTCATCTAAATTCCATAGCCAAATCTTAAGATCTAACATGAAATCAAGTAGCTAAGAGAAAAAGCATAATATGAAGAACAAAGCATGGAAATGAAGAATAAGCATGGAATTAAAGCATAAAACATGAAATTGAAAGGAAACTTACTTGAATTAAGAAATGAAACAAAGCTTGAATGTAATTGCATCAAAGTAACAATCCATAATGAGTATTTGGATTCTTCTTAGGCTTACAAACCCAA
>BMAC01000621.1:108812-162064 GCA_014905375.1 Phtheirospermum japonicum | reverse complement strand
TTTTTTTTTTTTTTTGTGCGTGTGTTTGGTTCTCGTATTTGTGTAAATATAATAAATATTATTGGTAGCTTTTGTAATTATCTAATTCTCTATGATGTGGCATTACAAGAACTGAATTCTACTAGTAAGATATTTTCAACAAGCAAGTGATCATCCCTTAAAAGAAGTATTTTCTCATGCATGAAGCCAATCACAATCTAAAAAATGGCGTGTGCTAATTTTGGTCAAAAATCTCAATTTTATATTAAAAAAATACATAATACAAATTGCTTCAAAACTTCTCAATGCACAAAAATAAACACCATTCAAGTGCGCGAATTTTATTCATCTAAGGGGTATATTTCGTATATCAAGTTTAAATGGAGACATGAAGGTAAAATTCGAGAATCTTTAGGCTTATACCTCAAAACCAAATAATACAATAACTAATGAGCTTGACATCAAACAACCAAAAAATTCATAGCAAACAACTTAATAATATTGATTTGATCCCATTTACAACCCATTAAAAATGAGAATTTATCAATCCCATTATGAAATGGTAACCAAATGAGCCCTTATTATTTTTGTCTATCCACACATCATTAAGAATCTTATAAGACAACATACCCCGACCCAAATGCATATTGATTTTTGTCTATTATGATGTGATTTATAGCTTTGGTGTTTTATTAGGCCGGTTATATCTATATTTTGATTTGGTTTAAGGGAAAAGGATAAACATGCCTAAATTTTTGGGGGGAAATGATATCTTTACATTTTTATCCCAAATATAAATGAATTCCATATTATTTTTTTCAAAAATACCTAACTTAATCCAAAAACACGCTCGGCTTATATATGTTTTCCAGTTGTTTCTCATTGGTTTATATACCTAATAATTGTGAAAGTGACCCCTATCAAAATGTGTGTTTTTATATTATTTCTAATTTGTTTCTAATTGATTTCTATAGCCTAATAATTGGTAAGGTGAGCCCTGTCAAAAATTATGTTTCCATATTATTTCTAGTTTTTTTTTTTCAATCAGTCTCTATCACTACAAGAAAACAGGATCTTGCCGAGGGGGAAAACCCTCGGTAATAAGCAAAAAGCCCTCGTTAATCAAATTACCAAGGGAAAATTCCCCTCGGAAAAAACCTTCTCGGTAGATTTTCCGAGGAGAAATATGCCCTCGGTATGTTTTCCGAGGAGAAATATGCCCTCGATATGTTTTCCGAGGGCATTACCGAAGGTTTCTTTCTTCGGTAATATACGTGGACCTGAATCTATTTGCCCTCAGAAAACCTGAGGGGAGATTTTTCTTCATAAAAACCAAGGGCAATTCCCTTCGAAAAAACCGAGGGCAATTCCCCTCGTAAAAACTAAGGGCATATATTTTCGCTCAGAAAATATTAAAAATAATATTTTCAAAAAAAAAGGAAAAAACCGAGGGAATTCTGGCCCTCGGTTTTTTCGAGGGGGGCTTGCCCTCGATCTTTTCGAGGGGAGTATTCCCCTCGATTTTTTCCTTTTTTATTAATTTTAAATATTAATTATAATTCCTGTTTATTTATTAAAATACCCCAAAAATTATTAAAAAATTAATAAACAGACAAATATATAAACCAATTATTATATAAATATCTAAGAATTTGCAATTATTAAATTTGTTCAACAAAAGTGTTTAGTAAAAAAGTTTATAAAAATATTCGATAGTCCTATGACGGGGGAGGCTGCGGCAGGGAGTGATTTGTACATATTTGTGTGTATTTTTCGTTTGTTTTTGCATTTTGTTCTGCCTGTTATAATGGGTTTTAGGTCGTTGTTCCTCTCATTTTTCTTCCTATTAGTATTTTTGTAGGTCATTTTGTTTCTTTCCTGTTTAACACCTTTTCTCTCTCATTTCGTAAGTTGTCGCTCTAATTTTGTTTAATTGTCTGTTTCAGCTTCGGAACGATGAAAATTGGACGAGGGACGCAGAGCTATCGTTGATCGATGTGTCATTGATGCAGCCTGTCAATGCAGCACAGACTCTGACGTCGAAAGCATCTGTCGATCGATGTGTCAAGGTTTTCCAGACTCTGTCAATCTACACCTCTCTTTAGCTGGACATCAGAGTGCGACCAGACTACGACGAGAACCAATTTTTGAACCTCTTAGGGTTTGACAGCCAAGAGTGTTCTTGATTATTTCTCTATTTCTATTTACTTTCTTCATTCAAATTAGGTTTTGGGCTTTTAGTATAATATAGATCTTTTACATTGCTTGATTGTTAGACGTAGAATAATTTTGATTCGTGCATTTCCTCGTTTAAACAATGAAACTTTCCATTATATTCAAGTAAGCTTTCAGTTTATTTTCTTCAATTATTCCAATTTGTGTTTCCTTTTGATTATGTGTTTCTTGTTGGATTATGATGCTCTTATGTTGTTAGTTATTTTTATTGTAATTTCTCATAATAATAGATGTTTGATACTGAGAAATTCATTTGATAATAATTATTGTTGCTTTCTCCATTGTTCATGTCCAAGTTGCTTTCTTCAAGCCTTTTATATTTGCTCGGATGTGCATGTGTATTTTATGTTGAATTATTGAGCTTGTTGATGATTACTAGTTTAAATTCACGAGTCTAGTGCCTAGAATCATTTAGAACCATCAATTAGGATTTCCGGGTGTTTAATCTACAAGTAGGGATTGACAACCCCAGCTCGTAGATTAAGTGTTCGATGAAATGCCAATTGATTGTGTAGACAATTCTAGAGCCCTAGACCCCCATTTTCTTAATCTTTTCAAAGTTTTTGATTTCATTGTTCGTCATTTAAATCATCGTCTTAGTTATTATAATTTTCAAACCAAAACTTGATCAAGTGTTTAGCTTAGCTTTTTTGTTATTTTCTCTTTCGTGAAATCAAATACAAAAACTACTTCCGATTAGTCTTCCTCGAAAGATTCGACTCGAGTCAAACTTACCACTTAGAATTTATCCATTCTCTTGCGGATGAACTTTTATCTTAATAAAAAAGTAAGTGTAAAAAGTTCGATTCAGAATTTGGCGTCATTGCCGAGGAGGGCTAAAGGTTGTGATTTTTGTGTTTGCTCTTCGTGACCATTATTTGTGTTTCTATTTGTTTCGTTTGCTTATAGTGTTTGTTTGTGATTTTCTTTTTTATTTGTTTTTGTTATTTTCTTTCGGTACGTATAATCTTGTGCGTTGAGTGTTGTGTATCCAAGGTATATCTCTTGAGGCCTGAGATTGAATGACCCATTTCAAAAAAGGGGAAGAAGAGAATGTCTAACTATCGAGGGTATCAATCGTATGGCAACCCGTACGCTTGTTGTGCTCCTCAACCGGCCATTCCATTGAGCCCTGCAATGCGGGAGTACAATATTGAGGAATTCTATTTAGAGCAACTCCCAATTTTTCATGGTCTCCCGAGCAAGGATCCGCTGAAGTTCATCCGAGAGTACGATGCCATCACCCGGACTTTCCCTCTTCTAGGCCTTATGAAGGGTCAAGTGAAGATGCGACTCTTCGTCTTCACGTTAAAGGATCGGACAAGAACATGGCTCAGAATTTAGAGCCTGACTCCTTTAAAACGTGAGAGGAAATATATAATCAGTTTATTGGGGCATTCTAATCCCCCCAATTCGAACCTTCGAATCACCAATGGGCCCCGCCTTCAAATTCATACGATTCGGTCCACAATGATCCGTATGCCAATCACTACGATCCTCATTTTGGCCCTCACACCCCACCACATAATTCCTATAGTCCGGTCTTTAACGAACCTTATGCCCCGCTTGGAAATTCTTATAATCCGGGCTTTGATCCCTTATACACCCCACTTGCCTCCAATTCTTTTAGTGCGATCAATGATTCGTATGCTCCACCTAATTCCTATTCTTCGAGCTACGACCCGTTTGCTCTTCCTACATCAAATTCTTATGATTTGAGTTTCGAGCCTTATATTCCCCCAACCACATGTCACGATTTGAGATATAATGATCCATATACTCCTTGAGAATCATATTCTTATAATCCGAGCTATGATTATTGTCTCCTTCGTGTAACAATCCATACTCCGGCCATGTCGCCATACCCACTTCACCCATAAAAGTGCATGAAGCTCGTGATGAGGTAAACCGACCTCGATTTGATGAGGTACCGATATTTGATGTCATGGATCCCACCTTTGAATTTGGTGATTCGAGCTTGAATGTTCGTTTGGGAAGGGTGTGTAAAGAGGTGGTTATTGAGGATTTGATTGAGTGCATCGCTCCTCTTGTGCTTTTTGATGAAGTGTTGGACAAGAGTGTAGGGGTGTTGCCGTTGGAGGGCCCAGAGGATGTTGGAGATTTGAGATTACTTGCTTTTTGTGAGGATGGTGGAGTTGTGGTGCCGGTTTTGGAGGAGGTTGAGTTTATCGAACCTCATTCTGTGTCGCCCGATACATTGTTGAAACTAAATTTTGAGGTGGTGGAAGAGAGAGTCGAAAAGGAGTCTAATCCACCTCCCCTATGCCCGAATATGGCATTATGTGTTTTTGAGAACGTTGAGGGAGATATAAAAGAAACGAAGGAGTTCGGGTTGGTCGATGGTCGTTCCGTTTGTTCGATGGATTCCCTAGTTATTCCATTGATTGAGGATCGCCCCATGCTCTGATTGACTTTTGATATCTTCGTGGTAATCGATTACTTGTATTTCCGACCACTGAAGCGAGTTGAGATTTTCATTTCTCTTATTCTACAACTTGTTTATCGTGCATGCATTGGTGGTTTTCATCGCCCGTTCTTGATCCTGGAGAACAGTAAATATTGGCACGATCATCCTCTTTTCTTGGATCCTAGATAGCATCCATGGTATGATTCATCGACCTTTCGACATTAAACAAGCTCTTCTTGGGAGGCAACCAAAGCATTTTGTATCATTTTTTCAATTTCTGTGTATTTTCTCTCTAACCTTTCTTTATTTTCGTCTTTGTTATGTAATTAATTAATATCAAATTTCATAAATTGTTATTGTTGGTCGAATTAGATATGATTTATTTTTATAATATTATATATATATATAAGGGGAGAAGTTCCCCTCGTAAATTCCCAAAGGGGAAAATTTCTCTTCGGTAATTTTCGAGGGAAATTCGCACCCCTCAGTTTTTACGAGGGTTACATGCCCTCGGTAAATTTACCCTTGGGAAGCCTTCGGTATTACCTTTGATAATAATGGCACCAAACATTGGCGCCGTATTTTCAAAGGTTTACGGAGTGGAGCATTACCGAAGGTATTAACCGTCGATAATGCCCTCGTAATTCCGAAGGCAATATTTCCCTCGGTGTTACCCTCAGTAAAATACTTTTTTTGTATTGTTAACATAATAATTGGAAAAGTGAGCCCTGTCAAGCCATATATATTTATATTATTTTCAGTTTGTTTCCAATTTGTTTCTATACTCTAATAATTGGGAAGTTAACTCTGTCAAAATACTTGTTTCTATATTATTTCCAATATGTTTCCATTAGTTTCTAACCTCATAATTAGGAAAGTGAACCCTATCATGACATGTGTTTCGATATTGTTTTCAATTTGTTTCTATACCCTAATAATTGGAAAAGTGAACCGAGTCGAAATATGTGTTATATTTTTATATTGTTTCTAGGGAAGATTCTCATTTACTACTGTTTCTAAACTACTGATTACCATATGATCCTAGTACTTATATTTATTCCCATTTAAGTAATATATACACTATATAATCCAAAACATATTCTAAATTGACTATATTACCCTAATTGATCCAAAAACTAATATATTCAATTTATATATTAACCAAGAACATCTCTCTCTCTCTCTCTCTCTCTCTCTCTCTCTCTCTCTCCCCATTCCCCTCATCTTCTCCCAGCGTCCGTCTCTCTCCTTTTTCCCATCTTATTCTCCATGTTCTAATCGGCCAATTGTCCAAGTACCCTCCGTCGACGGGAAAACGACGACCGCGAATCCACAGCGATAATGGGGCGGCTTTAAGCTATGGAGGCAACGATTCCAGAGTCTGTGACCGGTGACCGAATTTCCTCTCCTCCTTCGAATCATCGCCGGCGAAGCTTGCAAAGGCGGCAGTGTGGCGGCATAAAGGGGCAGCGGAGACGGGGCGCTGACTCAAAGTCCCCGTCCTACAACCCTAACTCGGTGGTGAATCATCAAAGAAGGGCGGAGGCGACAGAGATAGCTTTCGGGCCTTGACTTTGGGCTGTGAGTTTGGGAAAACGGTGGAAGTGGGTTTTGATTCGACAGCTGATCCTCGAGTTCCTAGGTCATCTGGGCTAAGTAAATGACAACTGAGCAATGGTGATGCAGCGGTGGGTTCGTGGTTCACCGATTCGGATGACGTTCATTCGTTGGCCTGATTCGATGACATTGGTTTATGGGGTTTGGAGATCTGATGCTAGTTCGCGGATGGGTTCCGAAATAGTAGCTCGTGGAAGCAGAGTCGGTGGACGATCCTTGAGTCCCTAGTTGCGATATGCTCGAGATTGGGTTCTGGCGGCAATGACAACACAAGACGCGGAAATGGGAGGCGGCAATTCTGGTGAAAACATCTGACGGTGACTGGTCATCGAGTGAGTGGACTGAGGCGGTGACTATTTTTGTTAGTAAGTTCTGGTTGGGTTTCAGAACTTGGGTTCAGATCAACGGCTTACGGATCACCGACCATCAATCAGGCCATATCTAGCTTGGGTTTTGGTTTGTGGCCACACACGGACCTTGGTTATTTTGGTAATCATGTTATTTTGGAGATGGAGGCGTCGTCGAGGAGGTGGTGGATGGAGGGCTGAGGGGTGAGATTGATAATCATATTATTTTGGTGGGGTAGTTCTTATTCGTGTTGCTGGTGGTGGTCTATGTTCGATTCATGTTGTTGTTGGGGGGGTTTGATAGGAATCTATGATTTTTTTTATGTATTATAGAATTATGATTGTCTAAGATTGATGGGTAGTATGAAATTAATATGATATTAATTTCTCAATGTAGTATTATGATTATCCAATATTGGTGAGTAGTATGAAATTAATATGAAATTAAATTCTCAATGTAGTATATAATTTCTCGATGTAGTATATAATTTTTAAATGTAGTATAATTTATTTTTTATGTAGTATAGAATTATGATTGTCCAAACTTGGTAAGAAGTGTGAAATTAATTTCCCAATGTAATAAATGTAGTATATAATTTATAAATGTAGTATGCATTATTTATGTAGTACAGAATTATAATTATCCAAGATTGGTGGTTAGTATGAAATTAATACACAATAGTATGAATTTTGGATGCATTAAACTTGAAAGAAAAAAGAAAAGAGAAATAGAAATAATATTTTGAATTAAGTGGGAAATTAGAGATTTCAATTAACTATTTGGGAAGAAGTATTTCACTAATGGTCTGGTATGGAACTTTATTTGAAAACATGGGTAGTATGGAATTCGACCATGGATAGCATAAAATTAATATGAATATTATTTTAAAAAAAAAACTGGAAGAAAGAAAAAGAAAATTAAAAAATAAAACAAAATTGGTTAGTAATGTTAAACTTGTACACTTATGTAATAAGTTTGATTGAATGGAAAATTAATATTTTCAATGGATTGTTTAGGAAAGAATGTTCCTTTTGGACTATATGGGTTGTCCCTTGTTTTTATACTCTAAGAATTGGGAAAGTGAACCCTATCAAAATACGTATTTCTATATTATTTGCAGTTTGTTTCCAATTTGTTTCTATACCCTGATATTTGGAAAAGTGAACCCTACCAAAAAATATGTTATTTTTTTATATTATTTGTAGTTTATTTCTATACCATAATAATTGAAAAGGTGAACCATGTCAAAAAAGTGTTATGTTTTTATGTTATTTCGAGTTTATTTCCAATTTATTTCTACACTTTAATAATTGCGAAAATAAACCATGATACGACAAATAATATAATGTAAAATATGCACTAATAAAATAAGCAAACTAATTTAGTGTTGGAAATTACAACAATGAGCACAAACAGGGAATGTAAATATATCTCAAAACTGGAAAATACAAGAACATAAAGTTGTTAAGTAATAGGTCGAGTTGAGTTAAGAACTCTGTCCGCAAGACGAAATAGCCCCGGTAGTGCCCTTCGGTTTTGGCTATTCGTCCCCAAAGATGAAACGAATTCGTCTCTGGTATTACAGCACCGTAATACCAGAGCTCCGGCGAACTGGATAGAAAATGGACTGAACTACATAAAGAAAGAAACTCAGAAATATATGTATGTTGTGAGTGTTCTATGATTCCCGTGTTGTTTCAGGTGAATTCTCGTGTTGTTACAGATGTGAAAAATGCAGGAGCTCCTCACCCTTTTATAGGGGTTCCAGTGGGAGGTTACAGCCAACTTAATGACGTCCTTAAAGGCGTCATTAAGTCATTCAAACAGCCAGCATCAGCAGCATGAACCTGGACTGGTTCAGTGTGCACATGCATTGCATGTTGAGTTCGTACATTTTAGAAACGTACCTGAAAGGTCAGACGTGTGCTTTGAATTCTCAGGAGTGTACGTTTGAAACAAAACGTACTCAGATGGTTCAGGGGCCCATAACGCAAGTGGCTAAAAAGTTAGCCAGGGTTGAACCAGGACACCCATACGGACCAGCCAATTCGAACCAATTGCCCAAGACCGAGGACCAAGGTCCGAGGTTCGGGACCGGGACCGGGCTCGGGTTCGGGACCGGGACCGGGCTCGGGCTCGGGCCTGGCTCCGCCATCGGCTTCGCCGAAGGCGGATGGGAGAACCCAAGTCCAAGAGCCCGCGTGAGCTTTGTTCACACAAAGTCCACAACACCTGCTGGCCCACTTGATGTCCACTAATGAAATGTAATCATTTTTAAACTCCCTTACATATTGATTAACTTTCTATGTGGGATAAACAATAAAGCACTTAAGCAACCATTCAAATTCAAAGTATTAATTCTCACTCACCAAAAATTAGATTTGAGAAATTCAAAATGCTACGATTATCTACACGACACGTAGATCGAGCCTAAATAATTTGTTAACACGAGTTTTCGCTGTACCATTAAATTGATTAAATACAATTTACAACAATCCCCCAGATGAGTGAGAATATCCAAAAACAAAACAGTGTATGCAAAATACGTAGCTCAGTCCTTAAGAGACAATAGAGAATAGGGATAGGTGGCTTGTGGCCTTGAACCCTCCTTAGTTAATACTACCGAGCATACCGACGGATTAGTGAACATAATTCTTGAACTATTCCCCTTTGTGTATACTAGACAATAGTACCAACCCACTAAGGTCTCAGAATTCATCCGTTCTCACGTTTGTGTCCATTTCTGGCCATGGACAACTTATTTGGATTCATAAGCATACAACAGAAGTGGCCCTCACTTCTCGCTTACATAGGTGATTCTTAAAACCAGCATTCTGTCATACTCAAGTCAAAGACCTGCACAAGAATCATTAAAAATCAGAGATTTATCCTCACCACGTGACAGATTATAAACTCTACTTTTACCATTAAGGAATAGGGTTGTAGAGTTTTACTTACCCAGACTTTTATAGTTTAGTTTTCCCATTGAACCAAGTTTGTGGGATCTCCACTCATCATGGTTGGGTTTCCACTACAATCATCTTTAAGATGTGGATTTCACTCCCATTCCTTCAAGCAACTTATACATCTGATCTCGTGTTATGTTCTCAGTGAATAGATCCGCTAGATTATCTATCGACCTTACGTAGTCAACTGAGATAATCCCACTCGATAACAGATGTCTTACGGTGTTATGTCTCCGACGAATATGTTGAGACTTACCCGTTATACAAACCACTTCTTGCCCTTCCAATAGCAGCTTGACTATCGCAGTGAAGCATAACTGGCAGCACGGGTTTCTCCCAATATGGAATATCTTTAAAAAAGTTACGAAGTCATTCTGCTTCTTCACCTGCTTTGTCCAAAGCGATAAACTCATATTCCATGGTGGATCGGGCTATACATGTCTGTTTAGTGGATCTCCAAGAAACAGCTCCTCCCCCTATTACAAACACATATCCACTTGTTGACAGTGAGTCCTTTGTGTCGGATATCCAGTTTGCAGCACAGTAACCTTCAAGTATCCTGGGGTATCTACCATAATGTATCCCAAAGTTCAGAGTATACTTTAAGTATCTCAAAACTCTCACAAGCGCTTTCCAGTGTTCTCCACTTGGATTGCTTGTATATCGACTCAGTTTGTTTACCGAGCAAGTTAGATCAAATCTTATACATTTAGAGATGTACATCAAACATCCAATGATCCTAGCATAGTCTTTCTGAGCAATAGGATCACCTCTGTTCTTACTCAAGTGAACGTAGAGTTCCATAGGTGTCTTTGCTGGAAGACTATCGTGTGCATTGAATTTCTCGATCACTTTCTCAATGTAATGAGATTGTGATAAGACAATTCCATCTGGAGTTCTTATGATTCATATGCCAAGAATTGTGTGGGCAACTCCCAGATCTTTCATGTCAAAATTCCTTTTTAGCATGAGTTTCGTCTCATTAATCGCTTGTAGGTTACTACCCATGTTTAACATATCATCTACATAAAGACATACTATAACGAATCTGTCATTAGTATTCTTAATGTATACACACTTGTCTCACTCGTTTATCTTGAAGCCATTTAACATCATCACTTCGTCAAATTTCAAGTGCCATTGTAAAGGTGCTTGTTTCAAGCCATACAAAGACTTAACAAGTTTGCACACCTTTCTTTCTTGTCCAGGTTTTACAAAACCTTCAGGTTGTTCCATATAGATTTCCTCTTCTAAATCGCCATTTAGAAAAGCTGTTTTTACATCCATTTGGTGAATCTCAAGATTGTGCAAAGCAGCAATCGCTAGAAGCACCCGGATAGAGGTAATTCTCGTCACAGGAGAGTATGTATCAAAGAAATCATATCCCTCCTTCTGGAGAAATCCTTTCACAACCAAACGAGCTTTATACTTATCGATTGATCCATCAGCTCTGAATTTTCGTTTCAGAATCCATTTGCTCCCTAAAGGTTTACAACCTTCAGGTAAATCAGTCAGAATTCACGTATGGTTCTGCATGATCTAATCGATCTCGCTCTGTACAGATTCCTTCCAAAATGAACTATCAGTCCGTGAGAAAGCTTCTTTCAGTGAATTTGGTTCTTCATCCAAGAGAAAAACCACATAGTCGGGACCGAAATCCTTAGCAACTTTAGCTCGAGTGCTCCGTCTAGGAGTTAGAGCTTCAAGTTCTCAACCAGGTCGTTTACGAGACTTAGGTTCAAACCCCACAAGTTCTTGACTTGTAGTTCCTTCAGCATTACCAGTGTTTAAACTGGAAGCAGCTTTATCCTTACAAGGATAGATATCTTCAAAGAATATCGCATTCCTTGACGCAATGGTAGTTCCGACATTCATGTCCGGAACATCTGACCTATGAATGATAAATCGATAGGCGCTACTATTTAGTGCATAACCAATAAAAATACAATCAACCGTTTTGGATCCGATTGTCACCTACTTTGGTAGAGGCACTTCTACCTTCGCTAAACACCCCCACACTTTGAGATATTTATAAGAAGTTTTCCTTCCTTTCCACAACTCGTAGGGAGTTTCGTCCCTACCTTTAAGTGGAATTTTATTGAGGATATAGTTAGCTGTTAAAACAGCTTCCCCCCGTAACCCAGAACTAATCAACAACGCATTCATCATCTCTTTCAAAGTACGATTTTTGCGTTCTGCAACGCCGTTCAATTGAGGTGCATACGGAGCTGTAGTTTGATGAATTATGCCACTTTCGTTGCACAACTCCTCAAACGGAGCTACGTATTCCCCTCCTCTATCGCTTCGAATAGATTTGATTTTGCAGTTAAGTTGATTTTCGGCTTCATTTTTAAAGTTCTTGAAAGCTTCAATAGCCTCATCTTTACCTCTCAAAAGATAAAGGTAACAGTACCTTGTGCAATCGTCAATAAAAGTAATAAAATACTTTTTGCCACCTCTAGTTTGCACAAACTTCAAATCGCATACATCCGTGTGAATTAATTCTAGAGGTGTCGTGCTTCTTTCTACCGATTTAAACGGTAACTTAGTCATTTTTGCTTCTACACAAATTTCACACTTACTCTTATTAACAAATTCATTTACCCTAAGTAAATTGAGATTTGACAAACGTTTTATTGCATTTAGATTTACGTGGCCTAATCTACAATGCCATAAACTGGAGCACTCAGTCAAGTAAGAGGAATCAGAAGCAATTTTATTAATGATAGGTTTTGGGCGTATAGCCATTACACTTAGTTTGAACAGTCCATCTATAAGGTAAACCTTACCCAGAGATGTTCCAAACTTAGACAGAACAAACTTATTAGCCTCAAATACAATTTTAAAACCACGACTAACTAGTATTGAACCAGAGACTAAATTCTTCCGGATGTCCGGAACGTGCAGCACCTCATTCAGAGTGATCTCCTTTCCAGAAGTCATTTTGAGGACAACTGAGCCAACACCTGCAACTTGCTAAGACGCTTGGTTTCCCATGTTCAACTTCCTTCCCTCACAGGGATGGTATTTGAAGAACAAGCTCCAGTCTGCACACATATGGGCAGTTGCAGCAATATCGACGAACCATTGACCACGGTTCTCGACCATGTTAGCTTCTTCAGTGATAACCACAATGAGATCATCACTAGTCAGCTCTCTCTCGGAAAAGTGAGCACTCGGCTTGGCCTTCTTTTTCTTTGGCTTCCGATAGTCCTTAGACCTGTGTCCAGGTTTGCCACAATTGAAGCAGTCGCCGCTGAACTTCTGAGAAGATGGAGCTTTAGGCCTAGAGTTGCCAGGGCGCGGCCTCTTCTTCGAGTTGTCTCCTCGTTCAAGTAGATTCACCCGAGGTTCATCCAAACTTTTCGAATTCTTGTACTGAACTCGAACTTCGGCCTCAATTCGTACCTTCTGGATAATATCTTCAAGAGACATCGCCTTTCGCTTGTGCTTGAGATACGTCTTGAAGTCTTTCCAGTTCAGAGGAAGCTTATCAATCATGGCAGCAGCCGTGAAAGCATCAGGAAGTACCATCCCCTCGGTGTGGACATCATTCACCAGCATTTGGAACTTTTGAACTTGTTCCATAACTGGGCGAGAATCAACCATCTTGTAGTCCATGAAATTCGTGACTACAAATTTCCTAGTTCCAGCCTCGTCGGAACTGTATTTCTTCTCAAGTGCCTCCCATATCTTCTTGGAGGTCTTTACGCCCGAGTACACCTTACTCAGGCTATCTTCCAGGCTACTTAAGAGAAAGCTTTTACACAGATAGACATCGTTGTGCCAATTATCGTAGGTGGCACGAACAGTGAAACTAGTCTCGGACTCATCCAGAGTAGGTGGTTCTTCTTCTTTCACGAAGTTAGCGAAACCAATCATCGTGAGGTAGAACAGCATCTTTTGTTGCCACCTCTTGAAGCCTTCTCCATTGAATTTTGGAGGCTTCTCCGCGGCGGAAATAATCTGTGAGGAGTGCACCAGAGCGGTCATAGTTGGAATAAAGGTTCCCATCATACCCGTTGAATGGGTAACGTAAGAGTACGTCGGCGGAGCCATTGCGAACATGCTTGGAACCGAGGTTCCCGTCATCACAGTCGAAGATGACACATTTTGGACCGAAGTCCCCATCCCATAAGAGAATGATCCAGCGGCCGAAGGAGTGGCTGAAAACATACTTGAAACTGTAGTTCCCATCATCCCAGAAGGATGGATCACAGTCGAAGCTGACACAGTTTGGACCGAAGTCCCCATCCCATAAGGGAACGGTCCAGCAGCCGAAGCTGTGCCCGAGTAATGGTTGGTTGCCGAGAAGCACCTCGACAGTGTCTCCAAGAGGGTGTCGATGGTTCCTTGGTTGAGGAGGAAGTCAGCATGCCTCATGTTCGTGTTTGGCGTAGAAGCGCCATTTGTCGAGGTGTTCGTGACTGCAGGGGCAGTGGTCGTCATTGAAATGGTGGAGGTAACGGCAGGAGCGGTCAAACTGATCGGAGTGATGGAGGTCGACATTTTTCCATTTAGAGATATTAAAGAAGTAGATTAGAGATTACAAAATATTTCGTCTTGCGATTATTGGAAATTACAACGATGAGCACAAACAGGGAATGTAAATATATCTCAAAACTGGAAAATACAAAAATAGAAAGTTGTTAAGTAATAGGTCGAGTTGAGTTAAGAACTCTGTCCGCAAGACGAAATAACCCCGGTAGTGCCCTTCGGTTTTGGCTATTCGTCCCCAAAGATGAAACGACTTCATATCTGGTATTACAACACCGTAATACCAGAGCTCCGTCGAACTGGATAGAAAATGGACTGAACTACGTAAAGAAAGAAACTCAGAAATATATGTATGCTGTGAGTGTTCTGTGATTTCCGTGTTGTTTCAGGTGAATTCTCGTGTTGTTCCAGGTGTGAAAAATGAAGGAGCTCCTCACCCTTTTATAGGGGTTCCAGCGGGAGGTTACAGCCAACTTAATGACGTCCTTAAAGGTGTCATTCAAACAGCCAGCATCAGCAGCATGAACTTGGACTAGTTCAGCGTGCACATGCATTGCATGTTGAGTTCGTACATTCTAGAAACGTACCTGAAAGGTCAGACGTGTGCTTTGAATTCTCAGGAGTGTACGTTTGAAACAAAACATACTCAGATGGTTCAGGCCCATAACGCACGTGGCTAAAAAGTTAGCCAGGGTTGAACCAGGACACCCATACGGACCACCTCAATCGGACCAGCCAATTTGGACCAATCGCCCAAGACCCAAGACCCAAGTCCGAGGTCCGGGTCCTAGTCCAGGCTCGGGCTCGGATCCGCTCGGCTCCTCCATCGGCTTCGCCGAAGGCGGACAGGCGAACCCAAGTCCAAGAGCCCGCGCGAGCTTTGTTCACACAAAGTCCACAACACCTGCTGGCCCACTTGATGTCCACTAATGAAATGTAATCATTTTTAAACTCCCTTCCACATTGATTAACTTTTAATGTGGGATAAACAATAAAGCACTTAAGCAACCATTCAACTTCAAAGCATTAATTCTCACTCACTAAAAATTGGATTTGAGAAAATCAAAATGCTACGATTATCTACACGACACGTAGATCGAGCCTAAACAATTCGTTAACACAAATCTTCGCTGTACCATTAAATTGATTAAATACAATTTACAATATTTAGATAACCTGCAAATAACTAATATGGCATAAGCCCACACCTAGGATCACAAGCAAACAACATTCACTAATAATCTTTCAGACTCATACAAGAAAGTAGGCATCTGTATAGATAATCTTAAATGACATTTTTAATATAAAAACAATGCGTCTTTGATGTAATTGGTTAAGTGAACCCAATGAAGTAACATAAATTTACTTTCAGATCATTATGTCCAGTAATATGAAAACCATGATTCACACTCCGCATCAATAAGAAAATGTAAAAGCATTCTTCAGAGATAGTCATATAACTTTTGAAGTTCCAGGTTGATAAGATACCTGTTAGAAAAAAATTGCTGCAAATAATAAAACCAACCAAATAGCGATTAAAAATTAAATAATTAAATTACAAAGTTTAGGGTAAGGAGGAAAAGAGTTTGGATTGAGGCGCGCAAAAACACTATCATAAGAAGAGATACGCCCTCTCCACACAGAGCCTGGAGGCGTTCTTTTCTCAAGGAACAACAATCTCAAATGAAGTTTTGGTAGTGGCAAGAACTCCTTTAAAGCAAACCGATCATCATCCACATTTGCCCAACTAGATTATGTGTAAATATGTATATATGTTCTTTATATAAAAAAGGTGAGTATAAAACTTTATTTTGTAGAAATGGAATGAAGCATGCTTGAAAGCTTGTATGGAATTTTGTGAAAATAAAGAGAAATTATGTTAGTATGAATATGAGTTTGTGTAAAAATAAGAAGTGTATATTCTTGCAAATGAGTCGTTCGTTTATATAGGAGAATTTCTAAAGGTTTTATAATCATAATATTAAAAGCTATTAAAAGTAATTGGTATGAAATCAATTTCATTTAACCATTTGACTACACAAATATACATGCTTGTATTTCAAAAGTCATTTTGAATCTAGTCAAAATATAACATCTACACAATAAATTTGTAATTCAAGATTAGTAGCCCCCACGATAAATCAAAATTAAGCTCATGGGGTTATAATATATTTGAATAAATTATATTTTTAAAATTGAATTAAAATTTTCAACAACCACCCACATAATTCAATATTAAAAATATATATAAGAAAATAATATTATTGTTGAGAAAAATATACCATGTAGTAGGTGATAGGTGTCTTCCTGACTTGAACCTTCACTTAGTGACAACTAGTTTCATCTGAAAAATCATAGTGACGTAAAGTCTTGAACTAAACTCTTTGAACCAGATTACACTAGTAACACACATGATATGGACTTGGATCAATTCTATCGGTTTTGCGCTATTAACGGTCATGTGCTGGTATCTTCTATTCATGAATATTTTCTAGGGATCAGCCTACATCCCAGAGTAGCAACCACACTACTGACATTCATATAGGTGAGTCCTCCAAGGGTGTTTGTGATCACCACCCTGCAAAAACTATTGCCTTGGACTTCATTCAGAGATATACTCTTCCTTTTATCCATCACAAATCAGCACCAACACCTAGGTAATGGAACCGGGAAATCCCCCTTATTTATATGTGTTGAATTTAGTCATCTTTATAGTTTTATTTTTACCTACTGAACCTCTTTCATGGAATCTCCAATCACGGAGTTTAGGTTTCCACTATGATGACTTATTTATAGGCTTCGGTCCCATTCCCCTCGATGTTTCTTGAACAATTTTTTTAGCCAACCCCTTGGTAAGGTTGTCGGCTAGATTATTCTCGGATTTCATAAGATCCAGAGATATTACTCCTTTATCGAGTAATTGTCTTATAGAATTATGCGTATACGGATATGCCTACTCTCCCATTATAATGAGAATTTCATGCTTGAGCGATCGTAACTTCATTATTGCAAAGTATATAAATTGTTGGAATAGGTTTAACTGCAAAAGGTAAATCAGATATTAGACATCTTAGCCATTCAGCTTCTGTGCTGGCTAAACCAAGAGAAATTGATTTTGCCTTCATAGTAGAGCATGAAATAATAGATTGTTTAGTAGATCTCCACGCTATAGCTCCTCCACCAATGGAGAATACATAACAACTAGTTTCTTTTGTTTCATCTGAGTCAGAATTTCCAATTACCATCTGTGAACCCTTCAATCACAGCTTGATATCCTGAGAAATGCAAACCATAATCCATAGTACCTTTCAAATATTGAAATACTCTAGTTATAGATTTCCAATGATCATAATTTGGATTAGAAGTATATCTACTTAATCTATTTACTGCATAAGCAATATCGGGTCTAGTACAATTGGTTAAGTACATTAGAGACCCAATGATTTGCGCATATTTTTCTTGAGAAACACTTTCTCCATTAGTTTTCTTTAAGTGAAAATGAAGATCATATGGAGTATTTACAGGTGTGCAATCAGAATAATTGAATTTTTTTCAATAATTTATCAATGTAGTGTGACTGATTTAATATGATCTCTTTATCATTTCTTATCACTTCTATACCAAGTATGACATTGGCATTACCCAAGTCTTTCATATCAAAATCTTCAGATAACATCAATTTAGTGATTTCAATGATTCTCAAGCTTGTTCCAAAGATCAAGATATCATAAACATACAAGCACAACATAACACAATCATCATTAATATTTTTAAAATAAGCATATTTATCCGAATCATTAATGAGAAAGCCATTAGCACAATTTATCAAATTTCTCATGCCATTGTTTTGGAGCTTGATTTAAACCATAAAGAGATTTAACTAATTTGCAAACTTTTTTTTCTTGACCAGATACAATAAAACCTTCTGGTTGTTCCATATAAATTTTTTCTTCTAAATATCCATTTAGAAATGCAGTTTTAACATCCATCTGATGAATTTCTAATTTATAAATAGAAGCTAGACCAATCAATACTCTAATAGTAGTTATTTTAGTCATTGGGGAATAAGTATCAAAAAAGTCAATACCTTCTTTTTGTTTATAACCCTTAACTACCAATCTAGCTTTATATTTATATATAGAACCATCCATTTTTAGTTTTTTCATGAAAATCCATTTACACCCAATTGGTTTATTATCAGGTGGTAAATTCGTTATTACCCAAGTATTATTTGACATTATAGAATTCATTTCACTATCTATAGCTTCTTTCCAAAAAGGAGCATCTAAAGAAGTCATAACCTCATTATAAGTTTTAGGATCTTCTTGAATAATGAAAGTGTAAAAGTCTTCACCGAAATTCTTTGGGATTCTCATTCTTTCACTTCTTCTAAGTTCTTGATTATTATTTGTATTTATTCTAAATTCATGATTATCACCATTTGGTGTAAAATTAGAAGATATATTATTTCCATTAATGTTAGAACTACTAGAATGAAATGGAAAAATATTCTCAAAGAATACAGCATCACGAGACTCTATAATAGTATTATTAGCAACATCAGCATTTTCAGATTTGAATACTAAAAATCTATATCCTACACTATATAGTGCATACCCTATAAAAGCACAATCCACTGTTTTGGGTCCAAGTTTTCTTTTCTTATTTTTAGTGATATTAACTTTAGCTAAACACAAGGAGTTTTATCACTATTTTTATAAGGAATTCTATTTTAAGGTGGGTTTTCTCCCTTTCCAAAATTCATCAGGAGTTTTATCACTATCTTTATAAGGAATTCTATTTAAAATATGAATGCTGAAAGTAATGCCTCTCCCCATAAATTTCTTGGTAAACCCGAAAGGTTAACATAGTGTTCACCATATCAATTAAAGTGCAATTTCTTCTTTCAGCTATATGCCATTAGATTTAGGAGAAAAAGCTAAAGTCCTTTGATGCACATGATTTTCAAAAAATTCTACCATTTCTTGTGATTCATATTCTCCACCTCTATCACTTCTCAAAGATTTAATTTTCTTTTCTAATTGATTTTCAACTTCAGATTTGTAAGTTTTGAATTTTTCAAACATTTCATCTTTTGTTCTTAATGAATAAATGTAACAAAATCTTGAATTATCATCTATAAATGTGATAAAATATCTTCTACCACCACGAGTTAAAGTATTATACAAACCACAAATATCACTATGAATTGGTTCAAGCAATTTTGATTCTCTTTCCACAGATTTAAAAGGCTTTTTAGGATGTTTTGCTTGAACACACACTTCACATTTATTTTTATTATTTATGTCCGATTTGGAATTAAATCCATAATCATCATTTTTTTCAAAGTATTAAAATTAGCATGACCTAACCTTTCATGCCAAACATTTGAATTTTCAATACAATAATATAAAGAAGGCGAATTATTAATAACATCATTACTAGGTTTATCAAAATCAATACTCAATTTGAAAAGACCTTCACTAATATAGCCTCTACCAACAAAAGAACCGTTTTTCATAAATACTATTGTATTCGACTCCATTATAATTCGATAACCAAGTCTAACAACCAAAGAAGCACTAACTAAATTTCTCTTAATACTTTGAACAAATTGAACTCCATCTAAAGACATTATTCTTCCCGAAGTAAATTTAAGATTTATTGTTCCTTCCCCAAGCACATTAGCTAAACTACCATTACCCATAGTCACCGTTCTATTATAACATTCTTGATAAGAAGAAAAAAGAGATTTATTAGCACAAACATGCGTATTGGCTCCCGAATCTATCCACCAATCATTTGTTTGAGATATTAAATTAACTTCGGGGGCATATGAAACATACCTCTCGTTATTATTATTGGAAGCATTGTCAAAAGAAATCATATTTACTTGATGAGCTTATTGTCACTTGTAGCACATTTTAGAGTTTCTCTATACTTTTCTTCAATTTTAAGTAACATAATCAAATTTTTAAATGAAAAATCTTGAGACTTTTGTTTAATGTTTCTACCAAAATCTATCCATGATGGTGGTAGTTTTTTAATTAAACTATCAACAAAACACTTTTCTTCAAAATCAATGCCTTTTATCTTCATTTCATGAATAATATTTTCAAATTCATGCACTTGAGAAATAATAGAAATTCCATCACACATAGTAAAAATTAAGAAACTTCTCAAACTTGCTACTATTTAACTCAATATTAGACATGATGCAAACAACACAAAATTTAAGGAATATAAAATCACAAATTAAAGCAATATAATTATTTTTATTTTTTTATATTTTATTTTATCTTTTATCTCTTCTTAGATTGTTGGAAGAAATTGCTGCAAATAATAAAATCAATCAAATTGCAATTAAAAAATTAAAGAATTAAATAACAAAGTTTAGGGTAAGAATGAAAAGAGCCTAGATTGAGGCGCACAAAAACGTTGTCCTAAGAAGATATACGCCCTCTCCATACAGAGCCTGGCGGCGTTCTTTTCCCAAGATACAATGATCCCAAAAGAAGTTTTGGTAGTGGCAAGAACTCCTTTAAAGCGAACCGATCATCATCCACATTTACCCAACTAGAGTATGTGTAAATATGTACATGTGTTCTGTATATAAAAAAGGTGAGTATAAAACTTTATTTTGTAAAAATGGAATGAAGAATGCTTGAAAGCTTGTATGGAATTTTGTGAAAATAAAGAGAAATTATGTTAGTAAGAATATGAGTTTGTGTAAAAATAAGAAGTGTATATTCTTGCAAATGAGTCATTGTTTATATAGGAGAATTTCTAAAGGTTTTAAAATCATGATATTAAAAGCTATTAAAAGTCATTGGTATGAAATCAATTTCATTTAACCTTTGACTACACAAACATGCATGCTTGTATTTTAAAAGTCATTTTGAATCAAGTCAAAATATGTAACATCTACACAATAAATTTGTAATTCAAAATTAGTAACCCCACAATAAATCAAAATTAAACCCATTGGGTTATAATATATTTGAATAAATTATATTTTTAAAATTGAATTAAAATCTTCAACAATACCCGGTGACTAAAAAAAGATGCATAACATATAATCGAAGCTCATAAACTAAACACATAAGAAGGCAAGAAGATCCATCATATATATATATAACAAAAAATTTTATCCAATGACTTGTCACTTCAAAAACAATAAATTAAGAAATCATATGAGCATTTGATGATCCCTCACAAACTACAAAATTCAACTTGTACATCTATCCAATGAGCTTGCTCATTTGATGATCTTAAAAGACGCACTACTCTGCATTTATCGAAATCGTTGAGAATCATATATTGCACATTGGGCTTTTCATTATCGAAAATTTCTTTGATCACAACAAGATAGCTTTGAGATCATTCCAACTTTTTTTTTCCAAATAATGAGAAAAACACACTACAAAAAAGTGAAATTACAGACGGGACTCACCGACAGGCTCTAGCTGTTGACGTACACCATACACAAGGGCGGAGGCACTCAATGCCTTACCCGGGCTCTAGTCGGGTTGCCCTATGTTAATGTAAGGTAGTTATTAGGTCTTCATAATTCAATTTTAGATCAAACCTAAAATAGTCCAGTAGATTAGTAGCCCACTAATTGCCCAATCCAACCCACTCAATCATTTAATTAAAAGTTAATTTAGCCCAATGACAACAACCCCAAATAGTTAAATATCTTGTGGTATTAGATTTTTAACTTGCTTAATTTTCAATTTAAAGAAAAAAAACGAGAGAGGCACAAAATAGGAAGATATACAAAAAAAAATTGAAGAAAGAGGCTGATTTCTCGAAACAACCAACAACGAAACAACCAACAACGTTCATCCAATTTCCGAGCAAATTTCTGTCTTTTTTTAGGAGCTCCATAATCGATAGGTAAGCTTTCAAAAATCATAGATTCAACATTCAATATTTTAATCCTAAATCTTAATTCCTTAATTGTAATTTAGTAATTGGAATTGCACTTTCTTTCAAGGCTTCAATCCCATCGAATTTAAATTTCTTAATTGTAATTTTGTAAATTTATTAGCTACTCACTTCTCACAAATCATATATTTAAAATAACAATGCTAAGAAACTATTAATATTTTGTTTGTATCTTGAATTTGAATGGTCTTTCTTGGCTTTACAGAAAATGTGAACTAATTGAATTACTCATTTGATTATTTAGTTTCTTATTTCAGTTTTTAGTAGACTTATACATGAAAATGCTACTTGCTTATTTTGTTTAAAAAATGTCACAATTTTGATTCAACTATCGACTCAAATTCTATAATTGACGAATATTATATTTTAAAGAATCGTAGATCACAACTTCAATAGTATCGGTATGTATATATGAACTATCCTTGTATCGTTTATTTTAAAAATATTTTATTTGATAATTAACATTAAATGATGGGTTTTGGTGATATTAGTTTATTTATATTTCATTAATTTCTTGCAGGATGGTGGAGATTCTTACCAGTTTATCAATGTTTTTAGATGCCTTTCTTCCAATTTCAATGTCTCTCGATTATTTTTTAGTGGACTTTTTATTGGTGTCAAGTGCACTTGTAAATTTTTGTTTTGTAATTTCATTATCTCACTTGATCATCTCTTTTTTTGGGGGGTTTTGGAGTTAAACTGCCAAGACTATTTTTGGATTAATGATATATTGTCGAGCTTGTTGGGATATTGCGTTAAGATCCCTCGTTCATTTTTTTCCTTTTTCTTGTTGTGATTGTGCAACTTAAGGACAAATCTCCTAGGTGTTAGATATTTTATTCCATATTATTTTATTTTTCGTTAAAATTACTTTAGCCCGGGTAGATTTTAAATCCTGGCTCCGCCACTGACCATACACCGACGGCTTGACGACAGCCACTGACGCAAGGGAAATGCCGATGGGTTACCGACAAGCACTGACCGTCGGTGCAGTCCAATCGGCAAAATGGTGTCAATTGAAAGCTCCATTATTAAGCCAAGGATATATCAACAGGACACCGACGGCTATAGCTCATTAGTGAAATGATGGTTAAAAAAAAAGATTTTCAAATAAAAATGTCAACGGCACACCGACAAGGAATGTGTTGTAGGTAAATACCCTAATTAAATAGCATTTACGGTGTTGTCTTCATTAATTTCACATACAGAAGAAAAGGAGGGAGAAAAAGAGAGAAGAAGGGAGGAAGAAGAAAAAGAAGATTATCGTTCGTACTCGCCACCGACCACCACCACCACTGTTGGTCGCTCACTACCAACCCCCTCTCTAATCTGATCCTCTTCCAAGGCCTACAGCTCTCACTGCCATCTATCGTCATTGTCATTCGCCATCCATCACATGTAAGTGTTGCGTAGTTAATAATTATTACTTATTTTTGTTTTATTTATTTGTAAATATATTTGTTAATTGTGATTTTTTTATTTGAGTTTAGATTTAGGGTTAATTATAAATTATTCAAAAAGTACAGTTTAATAGGGTTAAAGTGTAATTATTTAGTTAATTAGGGTTACTTTCAAAACTAGTATTAATTTAGAGGTTGATTTGGAATTATTTCAAAATTTAGGGTTTTATTATTAAAATTAAAATTAGGGTTTATTTAAAAAATAAGGTTTAATTTTGTGTATGATTAGCAATTATTTTGAGAATTAAGTTTTAATTGTAATTAATTATAATTAGGGTTTATTCGAATATTAGGTTAGTTTTGGTATAATTAACACTTATTTTGAAAATTAGGTTTTGATTTTATTAATTAGATAAGTAGGATTTATTTTGAAAGTTAGGTTTGGTTTTGGGTTTAATTAGCATTTATTATGAACATTAGGATTTAATTATAATTAATTAGATAATTAGGGTTTAATTCGAATATTAGATTTAGTTTTGGGCTTAATTTTTTTTTAGAAAATTAGTCCTTGATTGTAACTAATACATAATTGTTATTTATTTCAAAACTAGGAGGTTACTTTTCGGTATAATTAGCAATTATTTTGAGAATTAGGGTTGAAATATAATTAATTAGATAATTGGCATTGATTCCATAATTGGAGTTAGTTTAGGGGTTCGATTGTCATTAATTAAATAATTAATATTGATTTCAAAATTAGTGTTAGTTTAGGCTTGAGTTATAATTAATTAATTAATTAGGGTTGTTTTCAAAAGTATGGTTAATTTAAAAATACTTTGAATTATATTAGAGGTTAAATTGAAAGTGAACCATGTAAAAACAATGTTATATTTGAAAATATTTGGAATTATAGTTAATTATTTAATGCTATTTCAAATTATATCCATTAGTTATAAACATTTGTATGAATATGTATAGATTTATTTGTGTTGTGATTGGACGTTGGTTTTGTGATCGGTTGGTATTATGGTGATGTCGGTGATGACGTGGTGTATGGTGCGAGTCGCGAGGTTTTATCCCTCTAATAAAAGATTTCAAATACTTTCAATACGTGGTGTTGGTTTCAAAAAGATTTAAAACATGGTGGTAGTTTTGAAATGACGTGGCGAAAGGTCAATGTTGTGCTCAATATATATGTTTTGAGTTGTGAGTAATATACATATTGTGATTGGTTGGTGTTATGGTAACGTCAGTGATGTGAGACGTCGGCCGAGAGGTTTTGTTCCTCAAATAATGGATTTTAAAATTTTTGGAAATATGGTGGTGGTTTTAAAAAGTTCTAAAATGTGCATGGTGGTGGCTTTGAAATGGCGTGGTGATCAGTGAATGTTGTGTTTTATATAGATAGATAGATAGAGAGAGAGAGAGAGAGAGAGAGAGAGAGAGAGAGAGAGTTGTGAGTTTGAATGTTGTGAAACATGTTAAATATATATAATATTTATAATATAGTATATATATAATACATTTATATATATTTATAATTTTAGTATAATATATCATATTTATTTATATATATTTATAATATCATATTTATAATATATATAATATATATGTATAATATAATTATTATATATAAATATATTATATATGTAGACATATTATAATTATATTATTTATTATATATATAACATAAGTATGCATATATATTTATAATGTCAAATACTTAACACGAATCGAGTTAGCCTAGCCGGTCATTGGTAGGTTTGGAGCGCGACGCGTGTTAGAATCCCCCCAATGACATATGGGATGATTAATGGGTATTGGGTTTGGGTGCGTGTGGGGGCAGGCTTGTGGGTGTGGGTTAGGCTGGTAGGGGGCCTTCTCGGGTTGGGCTTTTTATTTTTATTTTTTAATAAAGTTAATTATCGAAAACAAATATCCATCGGTATTTTTTTTAATATATTAAGATCCGTCGGTAACACCGATGAAATCGGAGTCCATCGGTATTTTACCGACGGAAAAAAATATTCGTTGGTAGTTTTTTTAATGACGAGGGTTTCATCGACGGACCATTTCCGTACTGACGGAAATTACCATTGGTATCCGCGAGTTTACTTGAAGTGACTTCTGATCGTAGTTGAATGTAAAACTGAAGGTGGGTGGTTATTTATCCAAAGCATCCATAGAAGGAGTTGAGATTTTCATTCAATTTGCACTCATGCATCCAAGAATGGAAGACGGGGAAGAATTGAAGTGTCTTTGTAGTCATACCAAATGTAGGATTCGTAGTTACCACAATGTCAACGAGATTAAGTGTCGCCTAGTTAAAAATGAATTTATACCAGAATACTATATATGGGCTTTTCATGGGGAAACGAATCTTGGCTCCACATATCGGAAAGACACTAAGATTCACGTTGGAGGATTATCTTATGTTGCTTCTGAAGAATCATTTAATACATACATCAATATGGTTTAGGATGTAGTCGGTCTAGACTTTGTTGTGGCTGGTGATATAGAAGAACTGCCAAGTCCAAAAGCCCATCAGTTCTATAACATGTTGAGAGATGAAGTCAATTTTTGTATTCCAAGTGCGATAAACATTCTCAATTGTCTCTAGTAGCCCGCCTCGTGAATTTGAAGTCAGAGAATCACATGTCACGGAAGTGTTATGACAAAGTACTTGATATAATCAAAGAGGTCGTGCCAAAAGATAATCATATATCAAATAACTTCCACAGCAACAAGAAGTTGTTAAGTAGTATGGGCATACCAATTGAGAAGATAGATTGTTCCTTGAACAACTGTATGATCTACTGGAGGGATAATTTTGAGCTGACCAGTTGCAAGTTTTTTAATCAACTTTGGTTCAAACCCGCTAAGCAGAGGAAAGCGAAACGTCATAAGGCCAACATTGCATACAAGAATATGTATTATTTTCCATTAACTTCTCATTTGTAAAGTTTGTACGCATCTACGAAAACTGCAAAGAACATGAGGTGGCATGCAGAACACGTTGATAGTGACACCTATCATATTCAGAGGTTTAGAAATATTTTAATTAAACACATCCAGAGTTCGCTACCAAAACTTGAAATATAAGATTGAGCCTTTGTACAGATGGTTTTTAACCTTTTGAAAGTTTTGGGGGTGAAATATTTCTCGTAGTCGGTGATAGTCACTCCATACCACTTTCCTCCTTGGATTTGTATAAAAGAACAATACATGTTTTGTAAGTGTTCTACCATGCCCCAAAAATCCTAAGGATAAGCTAAATTTTTTTCTACAACCTCTAATCGCTAAGCTGAATCAGTAGTAGACGGATGGTGCTCCCTCATATGATATCTCTAAGAATGAAACTTTCAATTATGGATAGCCCTTATGTACAAAATTAGTGATTTTCCTGCCTAATCCATGTTGTTTGGTTAGGTCATAGCTGAATGGCTTGTCCATATTACATGGAACACTCGAATGCGTTTACTCTCAAGTGCAGCAGGAAGCAATCTTGATTTGATAATCACCATTATTAGTTTTTTGATTATGGTCACCATTTCTGAATAGATACAAGAAATTTTCAAGAATAAAATAGAAAGGTTGATACTCCACCGCCGAGCGTCCGGTTAGGAATAGCGATTTTGATAGAGATAGAAAAATTGGGGCTGTTGGAAGTCACTAATCCAGATGTGTCACGTGTGAATGGACATATAGACAAGATAAGTAGTTGGAGGAAAGGAAACCTCTTTTGAATATGTCGTACTGGAGAAAAAATTTGATTCGACATAATTTTGATGTTATGCACATTGAGAAAAATGGGAATGATAATTTGTTCAACACAGTTATGAATGTTAAGAAGAATAAAAAAGACACTCCAAAATCAAGGGATGAGTTGAATGAATACTGCCTTCGTCTATAGCTTCAACTAGATGCCTCCGGAAAGTGTTCTAAAGCTGTTTACACACTATATAAGGCATCGAAGGTTACCTTGTGTGAAAAGCTCTTCAGTTTCCAAATGCGTGCGCATCGAACATGGGGTGTTGCGTTGATATGAAGGGATAGAAATTATACGAGATGAAGAGCCACAATTGTTATGTGCTCATGCAAAGGTTGATACCAATTGCCTTTCGAGAACTGCTTCGATATCTAATGTGGAAGGCCCTAACAGAGTTGAGTTTGTTTTTCAAGGACCTCAATTCTAAAGTTATTGGGACCAAAGATATGATTCGTTTAGAGCATGATATTTCTCTAATATTGTGTCAGCTTGAAAAGAACTTTCCACATAGTGTTTTCGACTCCATGGCATATTGTCAGTTCACTTACCATACGAGGCGGGATTTGTTGGTCCCATGCAATATATATGGGTGTAACCATATGAGATGTATCTTTGCAAAATGAAGAACAGTATGAAGAACAAGGACATCTTATTGAAGAGGTGTCAATTTTCACTTTGTACTATTTTAAAGATCACGTCTCCACAAAGAGAACAAATTTCTATCGTAATGATGATGGACAGAATGGTAAAATCGATGATGATGATGTTCCTTTAGGGTTCAAAAAATATGGTGAAACCTTCGCAACAAAAGGAAAAAAATTATTAGACAAAGCGAAATTCGTTGCGGTGAGAAATTACGTTTTACTGAATTTTGATGAAGTTTAAGATTTTATCAGGTTCAAAATATTATTTTTAATTTTGTAAACAAGTACTTGATCATATTTTTAAAATAACATATGCAGTATTTTCAGGGAGGTCGTAAAAATGCTCTCAACCAAACATTACAGATGATGGGCTGTTTGAAAAATGAATTTGGCAATTTGTACAAAGCCTACGTGAGCTCCTCTGAACTGATTACACACACGCGAGCGCGCATATATATATATATATATATAATTGATGTTTTAATAAATAATAACTTTTACATCGCCTCGCCATTATAGGCACAAGATCTCTTGAATAATGTACCGACAAGTACATTAAGAGTATCGCATTAGGTCCATCACGTTGTGTAACCACATATAATAACTGCAAGATAAATGGATACAGTTTTCACACAGTTGCATATGCATCAGATCAATCAATTTCAAGCACTAGCATCTGTATAAGAGGAACAAATTATGGGGAAGATGAATACATTACTACAATCATCTTGTAGAAGTTGTTAGACTCGAATATACAGGGTTATCTGACAAGAAAACAGTCTTTTTCAATTGTGAGTGGTTCGATCCAACTCTCGTAGGCACAGGGGTTCACCTTCAATATAAGCTCATGGATATCAATCATAAGCGTGAATTCAATAGCTACGAGTTGTTCTTACTCGCAGGCTAAGTTTTTCAAGTTTACTAATGTCCAACTGTTCATAAGTATTCAATCCCTGACCTTGTTCAATTCCCGCCATCTTCTTCCTCAGATATGAGCCGTGGAATCAGTCACCATCTCTGCAGTTCCGCTCATGGTCAATCACCTGAAACCTGATTTACCGGCATCATGAATCTGATTCTTAGCCCGATTCTAAAAATAAAGAGAGGTATTGTTGATCATGAGGTCGAAAAGGAAGCACTCTCAGCCGGGACATCTATTACGAAAAATAAAATTAATTAAGTACAAAATATGAAAATTATAAAATTAATATTAAATATTTATCATTTGACACGTAATAAAAGTGTTTTTTTTATAATTTTCCTTAGGTTGAAGGCCAAGTATAGTCTTCAAAAACCTAGGCCCGACAATGAGGGCCAAGTCAGCATTTTCTTCCTTCCGCGTGGTGGCCATGCATTTCACACAGATTTCACTCCTCTTATGTCTCGTCGCAGGAGATTAATCCTCTAACCAACAGACATATCATGAGTACATGACATGGGATTTGCACGTGGATGGTTGTCCAAACTCCCTTCAATCAAGATTTGACTTCTATCACTAATTGAATTTTACATTAAAGTCCTGTTTATTTACTTTATTCATAATAAGTAATTTAAAAGATTGTACACACACATTAAAAATGACATTAATTTTGCTCCTAAAAATATCCTTGATCAATTCTCTTTTTGGATCGGTTGGTTCGACTAATTACCCAAGTACTTAACCAATAGTTTTCAATGCTTGTTTTGAGTGTAATTTCTTGTAATTGGGTTTCGATGTGTATATATGGATATGATTTTGACGATACTGATATTATGTATACTCCCAGTCTAAAATCCATAAAAGGAGAGTTTGAACTTTTGCGCACTACCTGTTCGATGAAATGACTTGGGCAAAGAAAAAAAAAAACTGTGATTGATAATGGCAGCAAGAAAAACATTACAATGCGGAACAAAATTGAGCCACCATCCATATTACATCCTTAATTAATATTTTTCTTTTTTAAAAAGGTACAATTAATTCATATCTTGCTCCTCATCCTCACCAGCTTGGCCAACGTCTCTTGCGCGGCCAACGTCTGCGCATGGTTATGCCCCAACATCACAGTCCTAATACTAATACACGTCCTACAAAGCTCCTCCCCGCTATCGAAATGCCCCCCCCTCACCAACAGCTTCGCCCTCGTCTCCAACAGCCCCGCCTTCAACAACGTCACCTCCTGCCACACGTACTCATCCACTCGCCTCCTCGACTGTGACAGCGCCTTTTTCCAACACAGCGACCCGTGGCACCAATCCTGAATCTGGGACACGAACGTCTTCTCAACTTCCTCCAACACGTTCGTGCACACCTTCAACAGCTCCAGGCCCGAATTGCACCTCGAGAACGTCGTGAAGGCCCGCACGGCCAAAGGAATAGCCGTCCTCTTGATGAACAACACCATGTCCATCGCTTTTAGCTGGACCAGTGGCGCCTCGGATTTAAACCCGAAAACAAGAAACGCCGAGGCCCATAGATGATCCGGGCTCGTTAACGGGCTCCCCATTTTCCGAACCCCTTGGACCGCTGCTTTCGCCGAAATCAACCCGTATTTCCATTTCGCAAAGACTTGGGTCACGGGTTGGAATTGGATCCAACAACTATTTCCCGGGTTTTTATTATCAACTCTCCGGGCCAACCCGAGCCGGACTAAGAGAAGAGCCGATTCCTCCTCCTCGCTCTTCCACGTTTGGCTCGAGAAGAAACAACCCGAGCAACACTTTGTCCACTTCGTCCACTTTCTGAGTTTGTTTTTCCCCGAGGGGACATGATTAGCCGCCGCGGCTAGTAGATTCGCCGGGATCGGCGATGGGGCAAACCACGCCCCGGCCTGCAGCATCCTCGACGCGAGTAGGTTTCGATTCCCGTTCGTCTGCTGTAACAAATCGGCACAAAAGGACAGAACTTTCATTAGAAACGGGCTCGTCCGGCAAAATTGCTGGTCCGCGTCGCTCAGACTAGTTCCTCCCGCGTTCGATTCTTCGTACCGGGCCTGGTTTACAGCCTCGAACAGAGCCGACGGCGAAATCGCCAGCTCTGACAGCAACGAGCCGACCACCCATAACCCGAAACTCGATCTCCCCAATTTCTCGTCGAATTTCCCGAGAAAGTCCAGCTCAGCGGCCGGGTACTCTTTTCTCCGTCTCCCTCTGATCAGCGTCATCGCGTCGGGTAATGACAGCGTCTGGAGATGCATCGGGTCGAAGCTCATCACCTTCGGTAGCCTCGTCGTGACAATGACATGTGTCCCTCCCGTGTTCCTCGGAATCAAGTCGTGCAGATCTTTGCCCTCCCACCACTCCCGCTCGTTTTCCAAATTGTCGATGATCAGCAAATAAGGCGTGTCCCGAAAGAGCTCGCGTTTGACCCGTTTGAACGCTTCGGATTCTTGCTCGTCGAAGCTTCGTATCCGCCCTCTTTCTCTCTCCTCGTCTGCGCTCACGTCCAATCCCATGTTTAGAGATATGTTGAGTATGTTTTGTCGAAAATACCGGGATTCGCCCCCGACCCACAAGACCATCTTGTAGCGTTGGGCGTAACGGTAGGCGAATTCCAACGCTAGCTCCGTTTTCCCGACGCCCGACGACCCGTTCACACACACGATGCTACTACCGAAGCTCTTGTACTTGCCGCTTTTCATTTTTTTATATTTCGGCCTTTTCAGCGAGTTTCGGCTAATTATCGGCTCGACCCATGCTTCTAAATCCGGCTCCTTACACCGCCCAACCTCCAAACTAATGTATTTCCCGCCTTTGACTCTGTCGGCTTCGCTTTCCCCGTCGGCTAGCCCATCAGACTGGCTCGTCCCGTTTTTAACAACGCTCGGGTTGTTATTATAATTATTATTACTACATTCTTGCTCGGAATAATCGCCACACCCGAAAAATGCGGTTTCGATATCCGTAATTTCTTTTTCCCTTCCCACAAAATATTTGTTTCTTGGAAATGGTAATTCATCATGTCCATCGATTTCTTTTTGAGCAACGCTTTTTCTTCCTAGCTTCCCCCTTAAAATCCCTGCGGTTCTAGATATGCAGTTCCTCCAGTTACCCTCACTGGCTTCGAGTTTGAATTCGTGAAATCGGGTCAGCCCGTCTAACGCCTCTTTGAATTCCTTGTTATCCGCATGGGGGTTGAAAAGACCCGATATTTCGCTCGGGTCGGTGTCGAAGAACAGGGGAATTAGGTTTTTCTTCTGCGTGAAGAATCTAATCTCCTCCAAGCTTAAATGGTTGCAGAGGCTGTAATTGGTGACGACGACGACTCCGAACGTGACGGAGCAGATGACCCGGTCGGCGATCTCGTGGCTCTGATTGTCGGAGTATTTTGCCCTGTCGGCGACGAAGCAAGCGATGCCCTGAATCTCGAGCTCCGATTTGAGCCATTTGCAGAACCGGACCAAATTAGGGTTTTGGCCGTGGAACCCTATGTAAACGTCGCAGCTTCTGAGCTTCGCGTTCGACGCCGGCGAGACGGAGCCTTTGGCGAACGAGATTCGCGGGATCGGGAACGAGAATGAGATCCGCGGCGGCGCCGCGTCGGAGACTGGGACGCAGGTGACGATTTTCAGCTTCGCTTCGTCGGAGAATGTCTGTCTCTCCGGCGGCGGCGTGTAGGAGGTGCTGGGGATGTCGTCGGATTGGGAGCCGCAGTAGGACACAGGCGGGGAGGGGTGGGTCAGGGTGGTCGCCGGAGTTGGGATTTCTTCGTTAGGGTTCGGGTTATCGTCATTTGTGGTTAAATTTGCCCTCGGAGAAATGTAGGGGGATTGTAAGGCGGAGACGAAGGCTGGGGATGGAGGGGAAATGAGTGGGGAGTTGTACGGAGAAGATGAGAGTGACTTTAAAGCTTTGTTCTTGCCGGAGTTTGCTATTTTAATGGTGAGGGACTTTGTATTTTCTTCAGGAGCTTCTTCATCCATGGCGGTGGTAGTAAAAAAGTTTTTTTTTTTACAGCAATGCAGGAAAATGGCTTATTTTGTTGAAAAGGCTGAGAAAAATGTCATATTCTGAAACAGAGGAGCAGTTGTAAGTACCCATACCATATTTTTCAGTAGCATTCACAAGAAAAATAAAAAAGGCAGAAAAATAAAAACTGAAGTTTGATGTTGGATTTTTTGCTGATGACAGGTGCAAATTTTAATGTGTGGCTGAGAGACAGAGGACAAATTTCAGAAGATGAATGCAACAGTGAGGACTTTTGAACAGCATATATGAATGTGTGTATAATGTATCATCATCTTCTTCTTCTTCACACTGTGGGCCTCTGAGAGTCAGAAATACAGAAGGGCCTCCTCAGCTTTTACTGTTTCAAGAAATGGATCAGACCAATTAGTGCCAAAAAATAAGCCATAAAAAAAAATTATATATATACAGAAAGGCTTCTTTTTTTCCCTTTTTTTCTTCTTACTTGGATTTTATTAACATGATGAAAGATTGTAAGACCATCATTGAAAACCCTTTATGCTTAAAAAGAAAATATTGACTTCAAGATTTGATCTTTTTCACTTTTACCTGGTTTTTTATTTTTTTCCACTTGAATTGAAGTGAACGCTGAAGAAAAGAAGAAATTGATTTAATTATCTCTCTGATGAACAAGCTGTACAAATGGGAGAATCTAAACTATGGGTTGGATATATGAGGTTTTGAACATAAAATATAGGTAATAAATGCTTTAAAAGGAGCTGCAGACTGTAGTAAATGTTGTAATATTCTAGTGTTTGTTATTTTAATAGATTTGTCTTGGGTTTAGAGTATTGCTTTTTGTTTTTTGTGTTGTAAGGATTATCATCTAAACCTCAAGTTTAAAATAATTTAGTTTTTTCTCTTTAATTACAGAAGCCAAAGATTGGTTAGAATGGAGCTATATGGAAAAAGGACATTGGGGAAAGGAAACACAAACATGAACTCAGACCTTGTTATCTGATGTTAAATGAGCTGAGCACTAAGTTGTAAACAAGAGAATATTTTATTACTCAATTATGAAAAAATGCAAGTAGGGTTTTTATCTGTATGTGTGTACTCATCTGACATATTTGAGCCAAAAAAAATTTGCTCTGGAAATTGGACCAAGACCAGTCCAACTGAAGACTGACCTACTGATAATTGGCCTTCAAAAAGAGAATCAAAGTAAAATTTGGAAGAGCTCATATTTTGATGGATGGTGAATGATGTTGGTGTCTAATTGCACAAATAAATTCATGCAACACTTTTTTGTTGATTTTTTGAAGCATTACTATTTTGTTAAGAAATGAAAAGTGATGATTGGAACAAAATAAATAACGTCATTTACAAAATTTAAAAACATGTAGTATTTGCTTTCATTGTCAAGTAGGGGTAGTTGCCCCATTTCCCAATTATGGCCATAGATAGATAATTAAGCTAAACAATAATAGCCAAGCACATTACAATTAGGCATTCAATTATGTGAGCTAAGAGCCATAGGTGATTTCCCTAAAGATGGGTTTATTTAAGCTGCATTATTTTTCTAATAATTGCCAGCAGAGTCTCTTAATATTTTTAGTTTTTAGGGCTAAGTTTCTTCTTGGGGTCCGAGTCCTGACACGTTTTTGACGCAAACTCTATACAAAATTTCTATTTTTATTTATTTGGCAGAGTAATTCGAATTTCAAAACATTATTAGTAAGTACAATATTTATAAAGTTTTCTTAAATTGCAATCATAAACCCTTTTCAGAAAATCAATTATTGTTAAGAAAGGTGGACATAAGATTAATTAAACTAAATTATAAGAGTTGCATGCATGATCTTTATGATCATAAAAGTCTCTCCGGCTTTATGGTCTTTATGATGATGGTTTTGCTTGTTAATTAAAGCTGGAAAGCTATTGCTAACTTGGAAAAACTATTGAAGCCTCAATTCTACAACTTAGATGAGGGTCAATGTTGTAATTTACTATCTCCGGGACCCAAAAATTCCCCAACGAAATTGCGAAAGCCCTAGTATATCGACTCAGCATATGTCTATTTTAGAAATTGCATTATTTGAAGTGTATTTCCTGATGTATATAGTTTTTTAAGATAATTAAGTTTTTTCATTAATTATTATGTAATTTACCCTGGATTTTTTGCACATATTATCAAGTCTTTTCTCACATAATTTCTTTTAATAGATAATTAATGTTAAAGACGGAAATAATAATAATAAAAAACAATAGTCTATCCTCCAGTTTTTGGGTACAGATTAAGCTCGTCTAGGACCATATTCATGCCACTAACCCTGTTTTTTAATCCTTAATCTTTTCTTAATTATGGCATTACTCATTACTTTAATAGTTTACCTCTGCGGGCAACCTGGCTGCATGTGGCTCGAAGACTTGCAGCTCTATTTTTCAAATGGATTTTTATTCAAATAGAAATTTTATTTTATTTTTTTCCTTTTTTGGGTTTCTTTTTCGGTGTCATTCTTTTAATGATCATTTCTAATTTTAAATGATAGTGAAGCAATGAGGTGTCATATTAGATCACACCTTTCAAAGTCTTGTTTCAATGAATCCGTGTCTTATTAATCAATTATTGTTGGCTCTGTTAAATAGTTGTAGTTTACACTATTTGCTCTATTAATTGTTGTTCTTAAGTTTTAAGACATCGGATAATGGGTGAGCATTCGGTCTGTTCGGTTGAAAATTGAAGTGAATCGAAATAAACGAAATTGAAATTTGTATAAAATTTGAAATCGAACCGAACCGAACCGAAATTAAGTATAAACCGAATCGAAAAAATCGAAAACCGATATTTTTATAAAATTACAAACCGAACTAAAGCGAAAATATGTTTAAAACCGAATTAGCCGAACCGAATTAATAAATAATAATAATAATATAAAAAATATTTTTTTTAGTTTTTTAATTATATTTCGGTTAAATCGAACCGAACCGAAATTTATTTGTAAAACCGAATAGAAATAACCGACTTTTTAGAATTCTTAAACTTAAAATTAAACCAAATTTACATAAAACCGAACTGATATGTTCGATCAGTTATTTCGTTTTCTCGCTCACCCTACCCACTATGATAAGAATGGTATGAATTTAGGTTGAGCATCTTTTCAAAATTTTCATTTTTTAGTAGAAATTTTATGATTTATTTATTTATATCTACAAATTAACTCATTTTTCTCTCTCTCGTGCTTCTCAATATTAAATGATAATATATTTTCTCCACCCTTTAACTCATACAAAGAGATCTTATAATTTATGTGGTTTTATACCAATTTATGTTGATTTTGATAACATAATCATGACTCAAATGATCCATACTCCATACGTTTTGTTCAATTTTTCATTTATATTCAATAACCAAACAAATATTTTATACTATTTATCCTTAGTGTTTTGGCTTGGCCCTACCTCGCCAAACGACCAGAAAGAAATCCGAGGTGACAAGAGATACATATGGGCTACTTAAACCAGAGGAAGTCTTGAAGTAGAATACGGAGAGAATGGGAGAAGCTTTTAAGTTGCTGTGAAATAAGCTTGTGCCACCAAAAGTGGCTGCACATGCGTGGAGGATGGTTCGAGACCCGCTGCCAACAAAGCTGAACCTGAAAGAGCGGGGGATTGGCCTATCAACAGAGGAGACTTTATGTACTTTTTGCCGGGAAGAGGAGGAATCTGCGGAGCATTTTTACTTTGCTTGTAAAAGATCCTATAATATTTGGATGATGATATTTGACTGGTTGAATAGTCCGATGGCGATTCATTTGAAGGCACCCCAAAATATCTTCTTTCAAAGTAAACTTTTGAAAGGTAAAAGAGGTAAATCGGTGTCGATGTGTATTTGGTTGGGGGTAGTGTGGGTCTTGTGGAACGAAGGAATGATATGGTACATAATAATGTGGAGATGGTGGAGGAGATTAAGGCTAGAACATGGAGTTGGATTAATGTTAGGATCCTTTGGGGTCAAATTTCTCTTTTATAGATTGGCTTGCAAATCCTAGATTGTTGTGTTAGCTTTCTATAGTTGTTTTTGGTACTTTTTTTGGGGTATTTCTTATACTCTTTTATTTTTCTGATATTCTCTTTTCAAAAAAGATGTAAACATCTGCACCTTTTGGTTTGTGGAATGTCACCTTTTCTATTTGATTTTAATTTATTTATTTTTTTTGACAAAAAAAAAAAAAAAGAAACCCGAGGTGTGTTATGTAACCCGACAAACCTGTTTAACCTGATCGACCCGCCTTTGTTTTCTTTTCATGTTTTTCCTATTTGTCTTTTTACAAAATTAATTAATTGAATAAAAAAAATTGTATGACTAATAGTAAATTAGAAGATCAGAGAAAAATGTAATTACATTGAAGCAATTCATTGATGAAATATATATACAAGCACTATAAAAAGCATGACAAATACAAATTATACAATCATCTAATATTTAATATTAAAAAGTTACAATAAAATGTTTTTAATTTATTACTAAAACTTTAATATATTGTACTTGTATAGTAATAATTTGTGACTATTTAACACGAATTTGAGTCATTCATGTGTTAGATTCACATATAAATAATTTATACTCTTACATTTAAAATTTATTCTTTAAAAAGTGTGCGTGTGTGTGTGTGTTAAAATTTTAATCTAATTTCATTATTCGATTAAGCATTTGAACCGATTAAGCATTTGAACCGATGACTCGAATGCCAATTTCAAAAATGATAAACTCACAAGCAAGCAATATAATTCCTCAACACATCATTAGATTTATAACGCATCCAATCGTACTCTACATTTATCCTATTTCATACCTTAAAAAAAGTAAGTTTAATAATATTAACACACGAAATCAAAATGGTCGAAGTGACGGTGATTGGTTATGAAAAAATGATTTTCCTTAATTAGTAAAATGAAAAAAAAAAAAAGTTATTGTTTACAATTAATAATTTAATTTCCACTAATACAAAATATAATTTTATTTTTTTCCCAAAAGAATCTTCCCCGCCTCTCTCTTTTATTTCCTTTCATTTCCACTATTAATTTTTTACATACACAAACATCTCATCTGTGGGGCAATTTGAAAAACTTTTACCAAATTATTTTATATCTAATCACTTATCCAATAAAATACAAATTATATTTAATTATTGTCTCGCCCAAAAAAATAAAAATTATCTCCCTAAAAATTTCTTTTTTACTATTCTCTAGTCAAACAAAACAAAAGAAAATAAAATGATATCCGATTGTCAATAATTCTGCTTTCGCAATTAATGCATGAAAGTAAAAAACTATCTTTATTATTATTTAGAAAAATATTATATTTCATTAATATTATTATAATAGCCGGTGCTGGTGGATAACCATGAGTAACTAATCGAAACAATCAAATTTGATTATTAAGATTTTCCAAATGAATCTTTTGGAATTACAAAAGTAAAAAGTAAAACAATCAAATTTGATTATTAAGATTTTCCAAATTAATCTTTTGGAATTACAAAAATAAAAAGTAAAACATAGAACATTCAATTACTGAATCATGAACTCAAGTGTATGATGCATTAAAGACTCCGAGCTGCTAATTTTTTTAAGTGTTACAACTACATTTGTTGCTTTGAAATTTGAAATTTATTTTTGGTTTTGAATATGTTAGCAAAAGTTTGTATTGCAAAATCATATTATTTCTCAAAATTATGAATGAGTCCTTTATATTGCAAATGTCCTTTGAAGTTTGTATTTATTATACAAATTACCCATTAAATATGATATAATTTGTAAAACATAAATGTATAAAATTAGCTTTTGTTTGTAATTTTGAAAAATAATGGACGATTTTGCAATTAGGTTAATTTTAAGGTTATGTTTGTATTGATATTCCTTACAATTTTACTAGGTTGAATGAACTTCGTCTACAAGAAAACTTGAGAACTTGGATTTTTATGTTTAAATATTGAAACTAAATAGCGTATTTATACTTAAATTCTAAGTTTGTTTGGGGCCCTCCTATATTTACTAGGTTGAATGAACTTCGTCTACAAAAAAACTTGAGAACTTGGATTTTTATGTTTAAATATTGAAATTAAATAGCGTATTTATACTTAAATTCTAAGTTTGTTTGGGCCCTCCTATAACGTAAACGTTAGGTATTGTTCTGCCATCTATCGATTTTTAGAATCATATTTTTTAGTTCAGTTTATTTCTTTTGTCCTTTTTCTTTTTGGAATTAATTACACCCAATTTTCATGTATCTATATTATTAACTTCATACAAGAAATTAAATAAAATTAGACAAAAATCCTACAATTCAAGCCTGCATTATATGCGAATTGAAAATTCAATTTTAAATCAAATTGAGTGTGGTGAAATTGAATTTAAATAGAAAACATATATCCACCTTCATGTAAGCAACTAAACAAAATATTTTTCAAAAAGAAAAAATGAACGAAAAAAAATAAAATAACTAAGCATAATAACATTTTCACTGGCCTAATATTAGGCTTGTCTCATGATTTTCCAGGTATTCAAAGGCATTTAAGTTTTAGTTATTAAAAACCGAATAATAATATGATTGAATGTAAGAATAATTGGAATGTTTGATTTTCAATTTTGTTGCATGTGATGTAGACAATAAAATTGATTGTCCATTCATTTGTCAATGCAAAGTTGTGAACTCGCTCCCTTAACGGTTAGACGCAACTAAGAAAAAAAAAAGCAAACAATGCCATAAAGGAGAAAATCTAATTATTTCTTGCATTAAATAACATTTTGCACTATTATCTTGGTATTATATTGCGTAATGAATGAACTATAATGATTTAATACTTGATTTTGAAATCCATTATTTCGAATAATTTATTTATCATTACTTAAGAATTTGGATACAGGAGGCGGCAAATCATCGGGTAGGGTCATGAGTCCATTTCGAGTCCATTGTGTAATCAATGTAGGTTCGGGTTGACCCAAAATGCATTCGAATCACACTTATAAGCAAGCTATTATAAATTATATGGAGTACCTCTCTACATATTACACTCAATTAATGTTCATTAACTTTTAAATAAATGTTTATATATTTATTATCAAATTTTTATTATTTTTAACATAATGTTTATTGGTTCTTCTCGGTGTTCATTATCTTTATAAAAAAAATCATTACTTTTTTAATTAAATGTCCATTATTTTTAATTGAATATTTATTAGTATTTTTTTACTAGAAATATTCACTAAACATTGTGGAAAAAATAGCGAATATTCAGTAACAAATAAATAACATCCGGTAAATAATAAACATTGATTTAACTTAATGTTGATTCTAATTATCAAGGATTAATTATTTCTCAACCGAATATTCATTACTTTTAATTGAATATTTATTAAATTTTCACTAATAATTAAAATGAACATTATTAGAAAATAATAAATATTTATTAACAACCAATTAGTTCTCTCTCTTGCTAAACTCTTTCGTACTATTATTATTATAATTTTTTAATTGTATGTTCATTACTTTTAATTGAATACTCATTAAGTTTTCACTAATAATTAAATGAACATCATTTGAAAATAATGAACATTTATTAACAACCAATTAGTTCTTTCTCTTAAAGAATCTCTCTTGCTAAACCCTTTCGCACTATTATTATTATATTATAATAATTATTTACGTTTTGTCCGTATCCTCTTAATAAGGAAATCGTTTATCCTCCACAATCTTTTAATAAGTGGGTTTTGTCTACTTAACAAGTGGTGTTTCTTTTGGTTTGGTATCCTTTCAAAAGATATAGTAATGGTGTTATTGATGCACTTGAGAGCTTTCATAAAAATGACCGTCTCAATTTTATTGGTACAAGATTTTTCAAACAACAACTTTTTGTATCTATTGGTTTTTATTAGATCAGTTTTATTTTTAGATGATTTTTATTATTGTCAATCAATGGTGTTTGTTTCCAACAAAATTAATGATATTTTGGTTGTTTAGTTCAAAAAAGAAAAAATGAACATTTAGTTATAAATAATAAACATTTTTAATTAAGTACATAACTCTATGTACTCCAAGGAGAAAGGATGGCAACGGGCGGATCAAGTCCTGGTACTACAAGACCTGGCCAGCTCCGTCCACTCCACGAGATGGGCCGGGTTGACCCATGTATCATGGGTTAGAATGGGTCGTCCCGTAAAAATAAATTTTATTTTAATTATAAAATGTCAATGTGTATTTTAATAATCATATTTTATTATAAAATTTTAAGATTAAAATTATTAAAACAAGAATAAACCAACACATAAATTATTATATATTAGCTTATTTATACATGTATTTTGTATTATAAATGCATATTATTCATAGAAAATTTAATTGTCAACGTATACACTGCAAAAAGAAAAACAGTAAAATATCAGGATATTATCGAAGGCTTAGGGCATTTTCTAGTGGAATACATTCGGTTACGGCACCCTCGGTATCTCCTTCGAAAACTCAGCGTCAACGTTTACCCCCATTATTACTGAAGAAGATATTGAATGATTTTTGAGGGCATATATACCGAGTGCATATTCCCCTCGGAAAAATCAAGGGCACAATTTGCCCTCAGAAAAGTCTAAGGCTAATAATATCCCCTCGGAAAACCCGAGGACAATAAGTGCCCTCGGTCCATTTAAATTTTCAAAAAAAAAAAATAACAAAGATATTTGAAAAATATAATTGCATTAAAATAATACATATAATGTCATTTGATGCACTTAAAATGTATTTAACCCAACTTTACTGCATAGTTATCATCACATATGTATGTATTGACATGTATCGTGTAATTTGATCAATAATATCAACGATACGATCGATCGACTTATTCCATTGAAAACGTAAATAATGAAGGGTCGTTGTTTTAGAATTACTAGAAATACTAATTGATCAATAAATACAGTTTTTCTTCTTTCTTTTTCCTTTTTTTAATTAAAAAACCCGAGGGCACAGTTTGCCCTCGTAAACACCCGAGGGAAATAAGTGCCCTCGGTCCTTAACCTAATATCAGCAGCGGGGATGCCTGCTGCTCTCACTCTTTCACTATCATCTTTACATCCACTGCTACCACGAGCCATCGAGCTATCGCCCTCGCCAACCTCTAAGCCACCGCCGAGCCACTGTCATCGCCGTCACTCTCTCCAGCCTAGCTACCGTCGCCACCGCCTTCACTAGTTCCAGCTACCACCACCTCCACCGACTGCAACCACACCAGCCATCGGCCACTACCGTAAAAGTAAGTTTTATTTTTAATTAGGATTCAATTAGGGCTTAATAATATAATTATGATTCAATCAAGGGTAAATTATATTATTGTGATTTAATTAGAGGTTATTTATTTGGTTGGGATTCGATTTATAGGCTATTTATATAATTATAATTTAATTAAGGTTCAATTATGCAATTGGGTACTAATTAAGGTTTAATTATGTAATTAAGATTTAATTAGGGGTAAATTATGTTATTGTGATTTAAGTAGATTTAATTATGCAATTGGTACGTGAGTATTGTGTTTAATATATATGTTATGATTTCTGAACACAATATACATGTTGTGATTTGTTGTTGTATAAGTCAGTGATGACGTAGTGTACGGTGCCGGCCGGGAGGTTTTGTCCCTCCAATAATGAATTTTAAATTTTTTTAAGAAAATGATGGTAATTTTCAAAATTTTTAAAATGTAGGTGATGGTGGTTTTGAAATGTCGTGGTGATTTGTACGTGAATGTTTGTTGTTAGATATTTTATTTTATGATTTCTGAATAGAATACATGTTGTGATAGGTGGATTTTTGATTGACTCGTGTATACGTCGGTGATGATGTATACATGTTTTATTTATAAATTCTCTTATCCCAACTTGTTGATATATACTTGTGTTTTATGAAATGCTCGTATTATATATTTTTTAATTAGATGTCGAGGGGAGGACACAGTTCCGGTCATGGACGATCAGATCATGTGTCATCTAATCATTTAGGTGATTTTGATGACGACTACGTGGGGCTTGGTACTAATCATACAGTGCATATACCAGATATGGTTGTACCCACCTCATCCGATGCGGGTGTACATCTCGACAGATGTCGGGCCTAGCAGAGAGGTGACACCTGGTTTATGTCATCAGAAAGAAGTAGTAAGCAAATTAATAATTATAAATTCTAATCATCATTATTATTAAATAATATATATAACCACAAACACAATTATAAGCTACATAACAGGGAGGTCATACCGACCAACATCTTCCAAGAAATCATGGAGAAGAATATTCATCCTGCCGGGTGGCAGTATAAGGTGGTCCATGAGCATATTAGTTGATTGTGGTGGGATACATTTTTATGTAACTAATCTTTTCGTGTCTAAATCCAGCTAATCATCAATGTAACTTAAGAATTGTATATCAATTGAATTATAATTATTTTATTTTATAAAATTGTTGTTATTGAGAACAGAGCTGTATAGTGAGCGAGAGGTGATGACGACATTTTTCCACGAGATGGCAGACAAGCACGGGAAGCGGTTTAACGAGTATAAACACACTTGTGATCAGACTGATAAGCAGCCAAGGAATATTGACGAGGGCGTTTGGAGGTAAACGGGTTTTTCATATCTTCTTATTATTTTATAACTTTTTAATATTATAAATGATTAATAATTTAAATCTATATATCACGCATCTCAACTTGAGCATGGAATGTAGAGTGGGAGAAGACCGAGAACAAGAAGCGGTCTGACCACTGCAGCGCCAATAGGCAGAGCGAGCGTGCTGGTCCGGGTATTGGGATGTCGAAGCACATTGGAAGATCTTGGTTTTTGATTGATTATTTCCTTTACATCGTAAGTAACTAATTTAAATCATAGTGCATTTAATGTTGTTAAGTATTTGATAATTTCCTTTGAATACAGGAATGGAGGATGGGTCAACAGGCCACTAGGTATCAGCTTTTTGTATGTATGGAATGTGGGTTGATACAAGATCTAGTAATACCGATGTAAGTATCTCTTATTCTAAATAATTATAAATTAACTTGTTTTTAGTTTTCATGTAAAATTTACTAATGGCATGTATTTCAGGAGGAGTACCAGGGACGTCTGGATATTGCACGCATTTTTCACATGATTCGAATAACAAAGTTGACCTTTACCTTATTTATCTCGACGTCGTCAAGTCGAGTAAGGGCTGACATTACAGCAACGACTGCTTTGAAATGTTGGTAGCTTCTATAAATGGTTTCAGAGGCAGCGATTCTTCCTCGTCCTAGCACAACAGAACTCAAATGAGAGAGCTCCAGATGCAGCTCCGAACGCGGGAGGAGGAGCTAAAGCCACGAGACGAGTTCAACAAGCAATGGAAGATTGGTACAATGAGTCTGAGGTCTTACGTATGCAACAACAAAGGGATTTTAGGATCGAATGAACAAGCATATGGTCGATGTGTTAGCTCGATTTTAGCAGTACCAACAACAACTCCCTCACTGTCATAGGACTCCTCCGATAAGATATTTTTATAAACTTGCGATATTTATGTTATTTTTGTTGAACAAATCGAATCGTTGTAAATTTTATGAAATTTAAACATTTAGTTAAATCATTTGCTTGTTTATTAATAAATTCATGTTTTGTTTTTAGTTTCTGAATTTTAAATAAGAATATGGATTAATAATAATTAAAAATTTTAACTTTTTAAAAGAAACCAAGAGCATTATGGAATACTGCCCTCGAAAAGACCGAAGGAAATACTACCCTCGTAAAATCCCAAGGGCATTATTGCCCTCGATATCCAGAGGGGAATATTACCCTTGGTATACCGAGAGCAACAAATCCCTTGGGATACTGAGGGCAGTCTTCCCTTCGGTATTTGTAAGGCAATATTCCCCTCGGTCTTTTTGAGGGTATCCGATTCAAGTGTCGGATGATTTAGCAAAAAAATGACCCTTCAATATTTATCGAGGGTACTATTTTCACTCGATAGAATTTCCGAGAAGGATTTTACTCAGTAAAAGATGCCCTCGGTGTACTCCTCGATAATCTAATTATCGAAGGTTTTATGGTCATTATTGATGGATTATTCACTTGGTAAAATATTATTTGTTTATAGTGATATATATTAGATATAATATTAATATGTAATATATATATTAAAAAATATTATACGGGCGGATAGGAACCCAAGAGACGAAAGTGGTACTCGGACCATCTAAGTATAGGACAGGGCGCTCCAAATGGCATGACTAGCGGTGTAAATGAGTTAAACAGTTCGTGAGCTATTCGCTACCCGACTCGATAAAAGCTCGCTCGATCTCGTTTAATAAACGAGCAAACTCTATATTCATAGTATTCGGCTCGTTAGCTCGTGAGCGGGTTCGTTAGTGAGTTCTATAGTGAGCTCATTATTAAACTCGTATAAATTAAACTAATAATTTAGTTTTAATTATAATTTTTATACTTGTTCATATGAAAAATATAGAAATATATATATAAACTTATTTGTTTACGTATCTTAGTAGGTGTATTATATACTTTAAAAAATATTTTATTTTATTTTTGTAATAAAGTAAAGAATAATTTAATTAATAATTAATATCTTTTGAGCTCGTTTAGACTCGATTAAACTCGAAAAAGCTCGCGAGCCATCGATATGTTCGTTAAAAAAAGCTCGAGTTCGAGCTCGATAATAAATGAGCAAGTTTAAATTTTCTAAACTCGACTCGGTTCGACTCGTTTACAGCCCTAGACATGACCCAGGGCAGGTCAAACTGGGCCGGGCCAGGCTACAATTATCATCTTTACGGAGGAAAATATTAAACTCATTGTTAATGTTATATCTGAATCGGATCAGATCAATTAATCTTCGGATTATTGTCAATTTTATATCTGAATTGAATCAGATCAATTAATCCTCGGACCTTTTGACCGACTTAAACTATAGTCTATGTCTATTTGAGTGTATAAATATAGACCAGTGGATTAAACGATAAATATGATTTTCATATTAGGCTATGATGATCAACACTAAAAGAGAAATACACTTGTAATACTTCTTCGTTTTAAACACACCTTTGCAGAATTTTGAATTTACAGTTAATTTGTGTTCTTTATTGGATTGAATTTGGTGGGGGCCTGTGTCAGAAGTAAGGACAAGATTGTAAAAAATCGGAGCAAGGAAGATTGCATGAAAACGACAGCTCCTAGTCCTAGAACTCTCTACTTGCATGACTTAAACGAGTACTTGGGCCGTTTCGGCCCAATAGATCTTGAATGATAAGAGAACAGCAGTTGTGCTAAATATTTCGGTGCTAACCTATGATTGGTGCAAACTATGCTCCCATTCTTTATTTATTATTATATGTTTGAGAAATGTATATTTGATGTGATCAATATAAAATTATATTAATTTTATATTAAGAGAATTACAAATTGTATTTTATCCATGATAATTATAAATATTTCATATAATAAATATGTATGTTTGTATATTATATATGTGTTTTGAATAATTATCGCACACCATCGTAAAAAAGTATCTATATTTATGTTTGACGGGACACACCTAAGAATTTGGTTAATCAGATTCGCCGGCACCCACTTACACTTTCCCGTCGACCGAATATCAACGACCACTTTCACAGAAGGATTCATGTTATCAAAAATTATACTATCAGTAAAAGGCAATCATTGAAATTAGATCTTTGTAGGACCGTTAATATCACATATACTACATATACTATCAGACATAATATACATATTTATCACAAAAGGGAATCGGGTGCATAGTGCGTGGTGCATACCACACACCATCACACACTAAGTCCATGAACACGAATATAGACACGGGGCACGACACGGACACGGGAATAAGCTTATTTTAAAAAATATATGACACGACACGACTTGAACACATTTATAATATATTATATTTATTTCCTATAAATATTAAATCGTACTAATCTTTATTTTTATTCATCGTATATAATAATTATTAACTCAGTTGATCATTTCCGTATAATTCAATGGTACTTCATGGTTTCACCCAGCAAGAATCTCAAATCATTCTCTTGAAACTCATTCTCTTCATCATAAATGATCCGCTTGCCACAAAATACCCTGGACCAATAGGGAAATCCCAATTACTGGGCCTTTCGATACAATTATCTAATAGGAAGTCCCAAGGGCATCATATTTTAGAAGCCCAAACTATGTGATTGAATAAATCCTCCTCTATCTGTTGCGGGTCAAGGGCTCTTCCCCCCTTGAAATTTTACATATCAGCTTCAGAAGATTCAATTCTATCATTCTTGGCACAGAAGAAACTACTATTCACATCAATTGATAACCCTTAAGTAAAAGGCATAAGACAATAATTAAAAAAATTGAGAAAACATGTTGGAGACATCTTCGGACTGTGTCCCCACGTGTCTTTCCATGTTTGGTCGTGTTCGAGCCGTGTCCTAGATATGTACGAGTCGTGTCCATTATCAAAAGTTAAAAGATAAATAAGAAATATGACATGGGTCGGGCGCGTGTTCACATCCGTCATCTCTGCCTAGTCCACATCGCAATTTCTTGCACGCATAGGCACCATGGCACACATCACACCCGGTCACGAGGAGAATTACCACATATGTCGGCACTACGTGATGCCACATACACACCAGCCGGCCGTGCCACAACACATAGCAGACATGTTAGCACCATGAGTCGCGGAATGCTTGCCCACGCATGTTGGCACAGTGTCATGCCGAGATTTCATACACTTGCAACCTATAATACTCGGCCACCGCCTTGCCCATCAGCACCCGGCCCAATACACCCAAACATCGGAAGAAAAGTGCCGCCAGGAATGGCTACGTTTTGGTTTGATAAATTCTCACACCTAATTAGCATATTTTTGGGCATTATTGAACCCACTTTTTATTTCTCCTTTTCTCTCTCTCTATAGCTCTTCACTAATAATTTTCTATAACTAGAGTTTTTCTTAAGCAACTTTCTTGGATGTCTTGGTGGATTAAAGTTTGCACTGAAGTTCTAACTCGATAGTTGTAAGCTTCATTAATTTTATTTCAATTGCTATTTCAATTGTTTTATTTGGTTTTAATTGTTATTTTGTACACTTTGGAAATTTGATGAAGAACTTTGGTGTTCTTAACTGCTCTTCATTTATTTTGTTTTTCCTCGTTATTTTTACTAGATCTATTAGTTAGGGTTAGGATGAACTGAAGTGATTATCCAAATATGTTTCAGCATTAGGTGATTGAATTATGAATTTTATTGTCAAATAATTGTTTATGCCAACCTTTTATTGTTATTAGACGTGATTGAGGTCGAGCTACATAATCGATATCGGATTAGAGTCTAATTTGGGCTAGACTGATACCGGTTAGCATGTCTACCAATTGATTGATCATAAAATGTTTGGAAAATCATGGACACCTTTTAAATCCTTTTAAACTTGTTATTAAAATCGTTTCCCATCAATTGTCTGTTTAATTGCCAGCTCTTTCATTTTTCAATTTAAACTCTTTTTCGATTTTTTCTTTTTCAATAGTCGTTTAAAATCAAAAGCCTCAGAATTCGTATGTTTAGTGTTAGCTTTAATTTCAATTTCTCGTGTGAACAAACTTCTCAACTCCTCAAAGCATATTTATTTTAATAAATAAATAATAAAATATGTAATTATCAAGTTACGTGAGCTTGATTTATGCTCGGCTTTATACGAAACCAAGCTTAACTACTATTTTTAAGCTATATTTTGTTTTTCCTATATCAATGTCATTCGCCTTAAATTTCAGATTCACTAATTTATATTTATATTCATTATTTCATTTCCACATAACATATAAATATATATCGACAAATTCATGAAAACTCTGAACTAGTCATGTGGATTCCAGATAGACCACTGAGCAACACACATTTGTTGCCCCGTGACCCACCACACCCCCTACCGTGGGTCCCATCACCATCCCACCACCGCGTTCCACCTAATATTTTTGTTTTTCCTATTTTTCTATTATATCATTATTTACTATTTTTAATCATTCTCCAATTACTACTATTCTTCTTTTGAATTTGATCGCACGAATCAAATCAGTAATTCTCACTTCACGGGTATAAATCTCCCAATCCATCCAACATCTAGGGTTTCCGATCCCTCTGGTTTCGATCTTCCCCTGTTCATCGCCCAACCATAAGGTACGCCGATGTCAATTCACTTCATAGCGCAATTAAGCCATTTTCTGCTTTATGTTGTTGCTTCGGATGAAAATGATTCGAATCCTTGGAAAAATCTATGGAATTGAATTACATTTGGGAATTTATTGATTGATTATAATTATTTCGAGCTGGAATTATGGTTTCTTGTTCTCGATCTTGATGATATCAATCAAAGTACATACACAGTACACGCGAGTAGGAATTTGCTAGGGTTTTACTGGAAATGGATTTGGTAAATAATACCTCGGTTCGTGAATCGGTCGTAGGCGATGATGAAATCAAGCACGTTTCGATCTCGGAAAATTCGGCGAAAATTAATGGGTTGCTCTCTGATGTTAACGGAAAGAAAACCGAACCTTCGATTTCACCTGCAACAAGGAAAGGTTACGGCTTGAAGAAATGGAGAAGGATCAAAAGGGATGCCACTAAGGGTGGTGGGGACAGCAGCGACGATACTGGGAACATGGCAACGCGCGATTTGTCGAATTCAGGTAGGAATCCGAGTAAGAGCTTTCGGTTCTTACCCGAGAAAAGCGAGGGCTCTGTTTCGTCCCCGAATCCCATTTCTGGAAACTCGGTTGATGCCGGGACTGATTCTGAAAATAGCGAGGATCAGAGTAGCAAGTCATCGACTGCAGCTAGTGTCCCAAAGATGAGATACGAGTTTCCTAATAATGATAAGACCAGAATGAGAAGTTTGAGCGGGAATAATTTGCCCCAACCTGTTCACCAGCAGGGAAAGGGCCGGGTCGAGCCCACTAAGAAGGCTAGAGGGGTTAAAATCGAGAAGGAGAATTCTCGTTCGAGCGTGGAATCGGATTTGCGTAGCTCCAATTTTGTGTTTGTAAAGGGAGCTTACACGACGAGTAATGGAAAAGGAAGTGAAGGGTTTGAAAATGGTCATGAAGACAACTTATCTTGGGATGGTAAAAAGGAGAGAGGCGAAAATCATGGTTCGTCTTCGGATCGGGATGCTCTGGTTGACTCCATCCTTGTTCTGCAAAAAGCACAAGAGGCGCTAGAAGAAGGTTGGCCCCACAAGCATAATTTTTCTTGGTTTTATTATTTCTGCCATTGCAAGCATAATTTTTCTTGTTCATGAATTGCCTAACTATGCTTTTCAGTCATGATTAGTATGGTAGCGAGTTCCCGTAGTTTTTGTGTAGTTTTTGTTTTGACAGGGGAATGTACTATTTCCTATCTCTCTATTGAATTGAGAATGAAATGGTGTTATAAGTTAGTTACAGCCTTTATATATTATTTGTTATATCCTTTTGTAATCCGCTTTTCAAAATCCATGCAAAAAGACTTAGAGGGTGTTTGTTGAATCTTATTTTGAAAATAAGATGCTGAAGTGTTGGTAAAATAAGATGAAATAGCTTATAAGATGTTAGCAATGTCGTTGTTGTAAATGGTCAAAACAAAAGAAGGAAATCAAAACTAAGTTCTTTTTAAAATAAGTTGGGGTTCGCCTACTTTTTTAAAAACAACTTATAAGCTCCTAACATCTTATTCCGGGAGCTTATGAGCTTTTTTTGAAACAAAATCACCAAACACTTTTAGAGAGCTTATAAGCTCCCAGACATCTTATAAGCTGTTTAAGGAGCTTATAAGCTTTCTAAAAGTGTTTTTGTAATTATTTTTAAAAAATATTTAAGCTTCTGAAATAAGATGTTAGGAGCTTATAAGTTTTTTTTTTTAATAAGCAGGGAACCCAACTTATTTTTATTTTCGTTCTTTAACTACATTTTCATTACAATAATGATATTTTTAACATCTTATAAGCTATTTATCTAAATGCTTCAACATCTTATAAGCTCTAAAAACATCTTATAAGAGGTATGAGGTTCTTACTAGGCTTCGTTGAGATTTTGAATTCAGGTATTCAGAATCTTGAGTATTGAGAATTCTGTGAATAGTAAGAATCTTTGTTTGTTATAGGATTTAGAATCCTTTACTTTTTACTGTAGATGTCAAATCATGTCTGGAAAGTTGATGATAATGTATTTTTATATTATATTTGATGTCAAATCATTTCTGGAAAGTGGATGATAATGTATTATTGTATTGTATTTAGTAATATATAATTTTTTAAATATAGTGATGATGTGATAAAATAATTGAGTGTGGGGTAAGGTGTAAGAAATTGTTGGTTGTGGGTTAAAAATTTGAGTCGTAGAACAAACGAGGATTGGGATTTAGAATCCCAATCCTGGTATTGAGAGTCCTAAACCAAACAAGCCCAAATAAGCTTAGCGAAACACCCATTTACACCATCACCTAAATTTTCTAAAGCTAACAAATTGAGGAGAATGGAGGCTTCAAGGATCACGTAATACTATTCATCTTATCAATTTTTGCTTGAAAATGTGAGGATGTATCAGTGTATTGCTTTTGAATATTGAATACTGGGAATGTGAAGAGATATCATGTTTTAAGGTGGGGATTAACAATGTATTTTTTTAAAATTTATATATATACGCATATGAATGAGTAATTAAAAAAAAAAAAAAATCTCTGATGTCTGGCTTTTCCAAGTCATTTTGTACTGAAGTATGTGTCTAACATGTCGTTATATATATGTAGAGGTGCTAAAGTTTAAGGAAATCGGCAAAGATGCTTCAATGGATGTTTCGGTTTCAGATGACGAAGACGTTTCCAGTTTTTCCCAAGCTTTACACTCTGAAGTGTTAGAAATAGCAAAAAGGGATGCAGAAGCAGAGCTTGAGGACCTATTTAAGCAAAGGATCGAAACTGAAATTGAGTATTTGGCAATATCAAGAGCCGTTCAAAAGTTAAGTATCGCTGATGTGGGTCAAAGTAAAGAACAAAAGTCAACCGCTTCAAAGTTGACCGAAAACGAGATTGGAGATAAGGCTACTACAATGCTTGAGAAAGATGCTGACAAGATGCAAAAAAATTGTGAAGACACTGCGAACGCTGACGAGGCGTTGAAGCTACGGAAGGGCGTGTGTAAGTACACTTCGTATTTTGTCGTGCAGCTGTTATCGTTGTTAATCATATATGGAGTCTTTATATTCGGATTATCACCAAATTATGTGGAGGTTGTTCCGACTTGATGTTTTTGCTTTTGCAAGAGATGTATCAAATGTTAGCTACTTTTTTCTTTTTTTTCTTTCGGAATTTAGATGTATACATCAGACCTTTGAGCCTTGGCTCTCTCTGTAAGAGAGCTTTTATGTTGTATCCGTTTATGACACTATTTATATGGACCTCCTTAATGACAGTCAAAGTTGTTCATTGGAACTAATTTTCTAGTCAAGTATATGTAATTTTATTATATAGATTTATTCTTTTTCTCCGGACAAGTTACTCTGAAATTTGGTGAAAACTAGCCATAATCTGTGGGATTTTAAACTAGCCATAGTTACATCCTAGTGCACTCAATTCAATACAAAAGTTCGTCAAATTAATTACAAATAGGTACCAGTTAACATACAAGTTCGTCAATTCAAAGCAACAAATGAGTTGAAACTTGAAAAAATTGAGAGAACAGTGACCGAAAATTGTTTCATGCTAATCAATATAAAAATATCGATGAAACTAAGTCCACTACTGTCAAAGTGTTTATGCATAGTGAATCTCAATGGCGATGGCCTTTTCATTTTGGAATTTACTCCAACCTCCTCAACACCAAGTTATAAAATTATAAATACATGTCTAAAAACTTAATTTGAGAAACAATTGATTGACTCAAGAATAGCATAGAGGATTATAATATGCTGGTTAAGAGGTTAAACTTGATTTTTTTCCTTGTTTTTGTTCCATATTATTCTTTTTCTTAGCTAGATGGCAAGATCTCCTTTCTGGACCCACCACACACTTTTTAAACCCTTCTTGGCTAATAAGACATTTAATAAACTGCAAAATTAAACATTGTGTCCAAAATATGCATTCCGAAATAATGACATCATATACTAAAAAAGCTGAACCATGTGTCAATTAGCAACTTCTCCACACTGCCACTTTTTGTACTTCTCCTTTGACAATAAGCTTTGTGGGCCCATATATCATGTTGCCCATGAAGAAATTAAATACATACACAGACAAAGTCCTTTTTAGCAAGTAGCAACCCATTTTTAAGCAACAAAGAACTTAAGTATCAAGTAAAATTAAATAAATAATATATATTTAATTTAAAATTAAACAATTAAATCAGTTTCAAAAAAAAATTAAAAAAATGTGGCGGGACGCGTTTGGCAAAAGCGTCCGTATCAGATCGGTGAATGACTGTCCAACA
>BMAC01000621.1:71558-97269 GCA_014905375.1 Phtheirospermum japonicum | reverse complement strand
ATATACCATGTGAGGATATACGCACCCCAAAATACTATTAGTTAACCCCAAAACAGAAACATATTAAATCCTCGTAACTTCTTCTTCATCCCCAAAACCCGTTTCAATACCTAAAAGAAATTCACATTAAAACTTGTAAGAATGGAGAATAATGATAAGAACAAGATGAATAATGTTATTATTCTTGACATCTATCTGTTTTAGTCTTTTTTTTTTTCTGTTTTTTTGAGTGTATTACTATTTATTGGGTTGAAAATCGCGAATATGTTCGATCTGGTTTTAATGAACAAGGCTCTGGTTCTACGAACCAGAGTAGAACACGGTAATTTCTTTCAAAAACTCCAAACCCTAACCTAATAAGTGAATCAAACCCAATGAGAAACTTATCCCGTATGTTTGATGGCTCACCCCATTCCATTCTTCCTCTCGGTAAATTATATGGATTTTTCAAAGCAATTTTTTCTTCCCTTTTTTCCCCTCTTTTTCTCCTCTGGCTGCGTTTTCTTTCTTCAAAGCAGTTTCTTTTTCAATTTATTATTATTCTTTTTATTTTAGTTTATTATTATATTATATATTATATTAAATAGGGGTAAAATAGGGTGTTTGTGGGGTTGATTTAGTAAGAAAAAATATATTTTAAAAGTTTTTGGGGTGTTCTTATCACTTGGGTCAACTCATAAATTATTGGGGTGCGTATATCCGCGCCCATAATGTAAATGCAGAAAATATTAAAAAAGTTCGTGTTTGTACGAGCTTGACATTTAAAAAACTTTTAATTCGATTGTTTTAATGAGACGGGCCCTTAATGTCTTGCAACATGTGACATGATTTAATAAGAAATAAAATTCCTCTCACTCACAAGGTCACTCGAACATTGGACCTAAGCCTTAGGTAATCGACGGGATTACCACTTAAGCTAACTCATTTCGCCAACGGACTGGCATTGAAGTAATGGGTAAAAGAAGTAATAAACCATTAATTAACATCACAAATCACTCTTTCATTTGATTTTTGTTATTTGCTTACCTTTGTAAAGTTAGTAAACGACAATTTATGAAGCACTTATATGAGTATACTACAGAATACGATAATACAAGAATACAAAATATAACGGAATTTTAAGGGCACGGTTACAACAAACATGATGTGCCCGGATTAAATCTTGCCTTGGAATTCAAACCTGGTTGGACTAGACCTGACCGAATATCTCCCTGATCTGGAATAATGTTACTAAAGTGGTGAAGTTCAGTCCAAGAACGAAGATTTTTGATCTGATTTGCTTTGAACACTTTCTTGATCTAACCTCTCCTAGGGGAAGAGGGGATGATCTAGCATTTTCCCGATCTAACCTTTCCTAGAGGAAGAGGGGATGATCTGAGCATTCTGTATAACGGCCCGAGATTCGCGAAATTCTGTTTTTGGGAACTCAGAAGGATTCACTTGATGAGAAACTATAAATACCTAAGTCTCAAAGCCGAGAGGTACGCAATCTCAAGCATTCTTCTGGCTTTCCTAAATTTGAGAATTTACAGTTTAACTAACTTAAGTATCGGAGAGATTTCCACCGGAAATCCTCCGGTGGTCCTTTCTAGCGTGTTTTTGTGGAAAGCAGGTCAGGAAATTCTCAGGTGAAGGTGCAGGTTCTCTTGGGACAATTTTCTGAACGAAACAATTGGAGCCGTCTGTGGGAAAAACAAGGCTAAAACGTGAGAAAATCATGGCATCAGATGGACTTCGGCGGAACTTGGTGGCGGAGCTGGGTGGCACGCCAAGCTCTGCCACACCAGCGGGTGTACCGGAAGTGACGGGACCATCGGCGGCGCTAGACCAGGTGCAGCGCAACCCCCCTAGTGGAATCACGCAAGCTGACGGTGGATTGTTGAACGATTCCTTCCTAAGGCAATTATCCGACCTCATCGGCAAGGCGGTGGAGCTAGTGGTTGACAGAAAATTTCCCGAGCTTTCATCGCCCCCTTCCATGGCGGCTCATCCGCCGAAGACGGAACCACCGCGAACAACCCAGCGTACGGTCATAACTCCCCTTCAAGAAGAAGAGGAGAGTTTCTCTGCTTCAGAAAGCGAAACGTCGAGTAAAACCAACCCAAACCTCACCGAGCAGATGCAAAACCTGCAGAAAGAGGTCAGGGAGGTTAAGAGGAAGATGGTGGGCACGGGCACGGTGACGGCGCAGAGAGGTACCCTGTTTACGGATGCGTTTATGCGGGATGATGTACCGTCTTCTTACCGGTCCATGGGCTTTGAATACAATGGAACAACAGACCCATGAGATCATCTGAGCCGATTTGAGATCGCGGCTACTTTGCACATGTTCTCTGATGCCGTCATGTGCAGGGTCTTCCCCACGACCTTTACGAAGTCGGCCCAGCTCTGGTTCAGCCAATTGCCTCCGCGTTCTATAAGCAACTTTGACGAATTTAGCTCGACATTCTTGCACCAATTTACCAGCTGTAGGAAGTACCAGAAAATGCCGCTAGAATTATTAAAACAGAAGGAAAATGAGAATCTGCGTGCATACATCAAGCGATTCACAGATGCAAAGCTAGAGGTTCCATTAGCATCTGAAGAGCTCCTGGTCAACGCTCTAGCTCAGGGGCTCAGGAAAGGGGAGTTTTTCAGTCGTAGGTCGTAAAGCCGGCGTTGAAATTTGGCGAACTCTTGGAGAGAGCAGAAAAATACATTCATCTGGAGGAGGCCTTGAAGATCAAGGAGAATGGAGAGAAGAAAAGAGAACGACCTGATAGGGAGGACATGACCCCGATGAATAAACCCAGGACTGATCTGGTTGGAGGATGACCCCATTTTGATAGGTACACACCTCTGGCCACACCTCAGGGTGGAGATTCTGCAGACAATTGAGCGACACCCTGATCTCAAATGGCCTAGAACTTATTCCCAGAAGCCAAGGAAAGAAAGATCTGACCGATTTTGTCGATACCATAACTAGTATGGTCATGATACAGATCAGTGTACCCACCTGAAGGATGAGATAGAGAGGTTGGTACAGGCAGGACACCTCAAGGAATTTGTGCATGCAAGATGGGAGGAGTCTCGCAGACGAGATCGACCTCAAGGAAACAAGCGTGAGCTAGATAGCGGACGAAATAACGGAAGGAGGAATGACCAGACTCAGGAGATAAGGGGTGAAATCCTAATGATTACAGGAGGCGAGTTGGATGAACATTCAAGTAGAGCCCAGAATGATTATGTTCGTGCTGCGAAAGACCTGACAAGGAAAGTGAGTGAGGTCGGGAAATTAACGCCCAAACATATGCTTTAGGTCAGAAGATGAGAATGGCACCCTGGCCCCTCACATGGACGTTGTGGTTATCACAACCACTATCGCCAATTACACCATAAGACGAATCTTCGTGGACACGGGTAGTTCGACCGATATTATGTTTTACGAATGCTTTCGATAGTTGGACTTAAATATGGACCTGGAGGAGGTCACAACTTCACTAGGGGGAGCCCTGAAACCGTTGGGAGCGGTAGATCTTCTGGTTACGCTAGGGGATGGCCCGTTTAGACAAACCAGGTCAGTGCATTTTCTTATTGTGGACGCACGTTCCTCGTACAATGTCATGCTAGGGCGACCATCCCTGAGTCAATTTCAAGCTGTGATCTTTGTCTACCATATGAAGTTGAAGTTCCCTGCCCAGGACGGAGTGGGAGAGGTCCATGATGACCAATACACGGCAAGACGTGCATACGTAGACAGCATTCGGCGCAACGAGGAAGAGGGAAGAGGTAAAAGGGCAAGGATAGAATACACCAGACCCGACTTAGCTCAGAGGGAGGAAACTTTGATGACAATTGAGGTAGTCCCAGGAGATGATAGTCGAGTTCTGCGTGTAGGGACGACTCTTAGCCCTGGAGTATTGGTGGATTTGGTAGCTCAGCTTAAGGCCAGCACATACATTTTTGCCTGGTCTCCCCAGGATTTGGTCGGGATAGACCTAGTAATAGCTGAGCACCACCTTAACATTAGCCCGACAATAAAGCCGGTAAAACAGAGAAAGCGTAACTTTGGACCGGAAAAGGAGGCCATTATTGAGGCTGAGGTGGACAAATTGCTAAAGGCTGGGCATGTTCGGGAAATACAATTCCCGGAATGGCTCTCTAATGCAGTCTTAGTACCGAAAATGGAAGAGGACTAGAGGATGTGTATCGACTTCCGTGATCTTAATAAAGCCTTCCCTAAAGATCATTATCTACTGCCGAGGATAGACTAACTCGTTGACTCTACATCAGGTTGTGAGTTGCTTAGTATGATGGACGCCTCACAGGGATATCACCAGATCAGGCTAGCCAAAGAAGATCAGAAGCGAGTTAGTTTTATAACTTCGGAAGGAACCTATTACTACGTGGTCATGCCGTTCGGACTTAAGAATGCGGGTGCCACATATCAGCGGCTAGTGGACAAAATGTCCAAAAATCAGCTTGGGCGCAACATGGAGGTCTATGTGGACGATATGTTGGTCAAGAGTGTGAAAGCAGCCTCACACGTGGATGACCTGAAGGAAACCTTCGATACTTTGAGGAAATATAAGATGAAGCTCAACCCCAAAAAATGTATGTTTGGGGTAAGAGCTGGAAAGTTCCTGGGCTACATGGTCACGGAAAATGGGATAGAAGCAAATCTAGAGAAGGTTAAGGCTATCATAGATATGCAGCCTCCGAAAAATGTGAAGGAGATGAAATGCTTGGCCGGGCTGATAGCAGCCCTGAGCAGGTTCATTTCACGCTCGGCTGAGAAGAGTCTGCCATTTTTTCGGGCCTTACGAAAAGAGCCCCGTTCTAGTGGGATGAAAAATGCCAGGATGCATTTCAGAGATTGAAGGAGTACCTGGCCGAAATGTCACTGCTCACCAAACCTATCCAGGGAGATTCCCTGATCTTATATTTGTCCGTAAGAAAGCAAGCTGTTAGCACGGTCCTGATCAGGGAAGAAGGCAGGATACAAAAACTGGTGTACTACTGGAGCAAGATCTTGCATGATGCTGAGCCTCGGTATGTAGAGATAGAACGAGTTATGTTAGCTCTGGTCGGGACGGCTCGTAAGATCCGTCCCTATTTCCTTTCACACAACATAATGGTCAGAACTAACTTACCCCTAAGGGCAGTTATAGATAAGCCAGAGGCTTCGGGGCACTTGGTTAAGTAGATAATAGAGCTCAGTGATTTTGATATTAGCTTCGAGGCACGAACAACGATTAAGGCCCAGGCATTAGTTGACTTCATGCAGGAAATGACCAGCTCTCCCGAAGGGACAAAGGAATGGACGATCTACACCGATGGATCTATAAGCAACCTCGGTTGTGGTGATGGGATAGTGTTTATAGAACCGAAATGGGTCACTACAGATTACGCAATGCGTATGAATTACTCCCTCTCCAATAATGCGGCAGAGTATGAGGCCCTACTGAGGGGAGTCCAGATGGCAAAGGAGCTAGGGGCAGACCAAGTACGTGCGCGAGTAGATTCACAACTTATATGCAAACAAATAAATGGAGAGTTTGAAACAAGAGAGGAGCACATGCATAGGTACTTGGCTCAATTTCGCGAATTGACCAATGCCATGAACTCTTTAACAATCGATCAAATCTCTAGAGATGAAAATGGCCGAGCAGATTACTTGGTTAAGGTAGCCATCTCAGCTACGGACTGTCGGGAAAGAGTAATCACCCTCCTAATGGCATATCGGGAGTTTGGAGAGGAAGAGGTGCACGCATTAGAAGAGGAGACAAATTGGCGCTACCCGATCAGGTTATATCTGGAGAAAGGAGAGCTACCAGATAGTAAAAGAGAAGCAACGAAGATAAGGGTCAGATCCTCACGCTTCTGCCTGATCAAAGGAGAGTTGTACAGGAGAGGGTTTGGACAACCCCTTCTGAGATGTCTGAGCCTGAAAGAGGGCGCCCACATCCTTAGAGAAGTCTACGAAGGCTGCTGCGGTAATCATACCAGGACCTTAACAAGAAAAATTATGAGAGCTAGCTATTTTTGGCCATTATTGCGTAAAGAAGCAGAAGACTACGTTAGGAAGTGCGACAAATGCCAGAGGATTTCTCCCCTGGTTCACAGGCCAGCAGAAGAGCTCATGACAATGAGCTCTACCCGCCCTTTTGCAAAATGAGGGATAGACCTAGTTGGGCCTTTCCCCACGGCTCCAGCTCAGAAGAAGTTTTTGATTGTCGCCATTGATTATTTCAGCAAATGGGTAGAGGCCGAAGCTCTGGCAGAAACTACGGAGGGTGCAGTAATGGGATTTTTATGGAAAAACATAGTGTGTTGATTTGGCATTCCCAGGATCCTGTTCTTCGATAATGGCGCGCAGTTTATGGGAGCTAAGATCAGAGCCTGGTGCACTAAGATGAAGATAGACCAACACTTCACATCTTTCTATCATCCTCAGGAAAATGGTCAAGTCGAGGTGACCAACCGCATCTTAGTAAAACGGATCAAGGCAAGCCTTGAGAGTTTAGGCGGCAAATGGGTGGAGGAGCTCAGTTCAATTCTCTGGGCCTATCGCACTAATCCTAAGGAGAATACTGGAGGAACCCCGTTTAGCCTGGTATATGGTATGGACGCTGTTATCCCCGCTGAAATAGATCTGGAAACTCACCAGATCCAAAGCTTCGATACAGATCAGAATGAACTATTGGTACAGGATGCATTGAATTTGGCGGAGGAAAAAAGAGAGCGCGCAGCCGTCAGGATGGAACACATGCGAAGACGAGTTCGAGCGGCATATAACAAAATAGTAATAAAGAGATGTTTTCAAGTGGGAGATCTGGTGCTGCGCAAAGCTGACCTAGGAAAAGCCAAAGGAAAACTGAATTCCACTTGGCAAGGACCATTTAAAATCACAAGAGTTGTGGCAGGTGGAGCTTATGAGTTAGAACAAATGGATAGAGTCGGAGTACCCCAAGCGTGGAATGTATCAGATTTACGAAAATATTATGTGTAAGATTATTTTATGAAACTTATTTATATAATGACGAATTGAGTTTATCTATATCTTATTGCGAACTGACCTGATTGTCAGTAAAGTCAGGATTGGCTAAGGGAGGATGCCCCATTTTCCTGACCTGATTGTCAGTAAAGCCAGGATTTGCTAAGGGCGGATGCCCTAATTTTCCTGACTTGATTGTTAGTAAAGCCTCTTGACCTGATTGACAGTGAAGCCAGGGTTGGCTAAGGGCGGATGCCCCAGTTTTCCTGACCCAATTGTCAGTATAGCCGGGATTGGCTAAAGACTACCCCGAGGAGCCAGATCTAACTGTCAACAAGGGTTTCTTGCCCAGAAAAGATCATTCACCAAAAACCAAGGCCAGAATTACATGAATGGAAAACACTTACGCCACTTTTTACAGCAAAGCCTGGCGAGTTCAATTAAAAGTGCAAGAAATAGAAAAAAGAAATGCTCGTGAAAACAATAGAAATATAGGAAATACATCAAGAACAGAAATTAAAATCAGCCATGGGAAGAAGAAGCCCTCTTGTCGGAGGCCAGAATCCAGCAAATAGGCCACAACTCGTGCTCGGCTTCATGGAGGCGCTGACGACAGCTATCCGCCCTCCCGGAAACAGCATGAGCCTTGCTAGCGGCGGTGGTCAGCCGACATACCGATTCAACTAAATCGGCCTTTTCCTCCTCCAGTTGGCGGTTGAGCTGGCGGAGCTCAAACCATTCACGCTTGTAATAACATTTTTTCTGCCTTTTCCGTTCCAGGAGCCGGCATACTTGGGAAATTTTCTCCCGAAGATTACCGAGTTTGTTAAAAAGTTTGAAGTTCTCAGCGAAAAGCGAGAGATTTTTTCTCTTTACAATATCAATCTCTTCAAGCAAAGAGGAAGAAGCCATACTGAAAATGAAATGCGTAAAGGGAAACACGTATATAAAGAAAGGAGAAGCACGTGATCAAGAGAATAATAGTACTAGGGTTTCCTTAAAATCAGGAAACCCTAAATATTTACTAAAAATGACACAAAATTGTTCAGTTACAGGCAAGAGTGTGCAAAAGGTAGATCAGCCACACAGGCAAAACAAACAGATCTATCTATCAATAGAGCAGGAGATATATAAAAGAAGGTTAGCCTAGGCTTAATTCTCTGCGTCCAACTTCAGCAAGCTGGTCTACAGCATCCTCTGCGGTAAGCTCTCCAGGGGATCCCCCTCCAGGCAGCTCACCCAGACCGGCGAAGGTTGGGGAGGGAGTAGACGTAGTGAGAGCAAGAGTTGTGACCTGGTCTGGTTGAGACAGCTCTGGGACCGAGGGAGGAGCATGGAAGCGGTGAGGACGTGCTCAGCAAACTCGTGAGCCTTGAGCCGGTGCAGGCGATCCTGCTCTGGCATGTACGAGAATGTGGTAGGCTCAGGAGGCGTCTTGAGTGGCTCTTTTCGGTTGAAGGGAAGAGCGGGCTGATCCTTGACCCATTTGGCATAGGCATGCAGACCGAAGTGATAGTACACCTCGGCCTCGGGGACGAGAAATTGGTAGATCTCTTCAGATCCCAGGAAGGCCCGGCGAGTAACCTCTTTGGATAGCTGGATCAACCTCAACTCCTCCTTGGAGTTAAGAAACTCCATTTTTCCTGTTTGCGTGCTCGAGCAAGGGCCTTGTTCGCCAGACTCCGGGCCTCAGCCAAGGACTCATCGCGCGCCTTAGCTCGGTCTGCTTCCAAAACTTTTTTCTCAGCCTTCTTCATCTCCGCTAGCTCTGACTTGAGTTTTTTCAGCTCAGCCCCCCTTTCCTTTCACAAATTGTATAGCCACCTCTCTATCTCCTGCAGTTTCTTGTGCTCTTTCGCCAAATCGACGTTCATCATGGAGCCCCTAGCGCTGGCCACTAAGATGGACCTCTTGGCCGTCGCCTGAAAAGGGAGAAAGGGAAAAAGTTAAAAGGGTAAAGAAAAAGAAGAGGAGGAAAAGAGAAGATGAGGAAAGAAAAGTCACCCTAGCTTCATCCTGACACAGACACTCGATGAGTTCAGGATCAGACCACTTCTCCAGGGTGGGTCGGTTAGCATTGGGCATTGCCCTTGGATGAACTGGACGGCTACTGCCCCGGAGCAGTTCAGGACGGATGTGTTGGTGAACCAAGTGGCATTGGGGTTGACCACAGAAGCAGATGCTCCATCCTGGCCGGTACGACCCCTCTTCGTAGGTGGGGCAGTCCTTTCCTCCCCAGAGGCAGAGGGGGAGGAAATGATCGCCTCCACCTCTGGAAGAGGGGAGTCCTTGAAGGTGTCGGATCCTCCTGCCTCCGCCGTGGGGAGACTTGACTTTGAAGGTCGCTGCTCCGAGGTTGCCATTGCCCCCTTCAGACGTGTTGCAATTATTTTTCCCATCATATTTGCTAAAAAAAAGGAGTGGAAATGGTCAGATCATCGCAAAACACGAACCAACCAGATAGGTAGATAAAGGGTATCAGGCCGGGAAAAGTTTCTTTACCAATCTCACGGGTTAAGGGACCCGTCTCCTCCTGATCGTTGAAAGAATCTATAACAAAGGGAAGAAGAAGCTGGGATAGATGGAGAACATTCTCATTCAAGGTCGAAATTATTTTTTATATCCGAGGAGATCTGTCCCCTACAGATAGATGTGGCTGGGTAGGCAACTGCTCGGACAGGGAAGCCCCAATCCCCTGAGCAGTGTACAAAGAAAAATTTATTCCTCCAAGCCTTGTTGGAGGAAGGGATGCCGTTAAGAAAATACACGCCAACTCTGGCGCACAAGTAGAAGTAACCATGGGAAGAGCTCTTGACCTGGAAGAGCTGGTAAAAGGTTTGAGCGGTAGGATCGAGACCAGCATATCGCATGGCCAGGTTATAACCTACGATGATTCTAAAGGAGTTGGGAACAAACTGGTGCACCAGGATTTTATACAGCCGGGCTATTTCTAGTAATAGAGGGTTTACCGGGAGGCATAACCCCGCCTGAAACTGGTCAAAAGAAAGTCAAATGGTCGGCCAGCGTTTGATACGCCATCAAGCCGCCGCGGGGGTTGACAAATGAGAATTCCTCAGGCACTTTTATACCTTAAATTCTCTACGGTTCTATCGTTGAGGATGAAGCAGATATATGGCCGGCCGGGAATATATGGAGGATATTCAAAAGAAGATGGCGACGACGGAGCCGATGCTATCGGCGAGGAAGTTGCAGTAGTAGAAATGGTGGAGGAAGAAGACTGTGTAGACATTATTGGAGGAAAGAAAAGATCGGAGAAGTACCTGGTGATGAAGGTGACCAGAAAACGCTGGACTTGAAGAGGATATTGGACCGCTGTTTCTGAAGAAAAATAGAGAGCAAAAGTATTTGATTAAGGGAGAAAGTGAAAAGTGAGTAAGAAAGAGTGAGGCGCGAAGGAAAAGGAAAGAGATTTTTCAAAAAACGAATTTCGAAGAAAAAGTGGGATTTTTGATGGGATTCCCGCATTTAATGCCTGTCAGAGGAACAGTACACGAGGAGACGTGTTAGGGTTGGTAACCGTCGCTAACCTGTCAATAGAATAGTATCCGAAGAGACGTGCTGGGATGGTAACCATTCTTGAATATGAAACGTTACAGGTAAACCCTAATGATTTGACCTGATCAAAAAGGCGGAATTTTCAGGATTTGTACAAATACGGGACTTGGAGAGGCATGTGGGGCCCCAGTGGCCTGTTTGAAGAGTTTTAGTGGTGTTGAGATATATCAACGTGTTCATGGCTTGGTATTATTGGAATTCGATTCAATTGAAGGTTTCAATGTGTTTCAAGCTTGGAAAATAAAAGGAAAATAAAAATAAAGAAATTAAACTAACTAAACTACATTAGGAATTGAAAGTGCAAGTTGGTCGGATGCCTCGTCGTGTGCCTCAATAGAAAATGAAAAGCAATAATGAAAATAAGCAAGAAAATGCAATGTTTCACCAAGTACAAGCATGCATGCACAAGGTACAACTATGCATAAAAACTCAAATAATGCAAATTTTCTAAAATTGAAAGCATGAATATAAAGAGCAATAGAAATTAACATGGAAGTTCAAAACTTTAAGGTAAATAACAAGAAATAAAGAGTAGATCTAGGATTTAAGCTAAAACTATGCATAAAAATCAAAATCAAAATAAAGCATAGGAAAAACTCAAAATCATGACGATCCAAGACCCGATCAATGATCTAGATGTGTCACTCATCTAGATTCCATAGTCAATTCATATGTTTCATCATGAATTCAAGGTGATAAAGCAAAAAGCATAAAATGAAGAACAAAGCATGGAAATGAAGAACAAGCATGGAATTAAAGCATAAAACATGAAATTGAAAGGAGACTTACTTGAATTGAGAAATGAAACAAAGCTTGAATGAAATTGCATCAAAAGTAACAATCCAAAGGAGTATTTGGATTCTTCTTAGGCTTACAAACCCAAGGCCAAGCATGAAAGTAAAGCTAAATCTAGAAAAGAAATTACATAAAATCTTGAAATTGAATCTAAAACCTAAGAAAAGAGAAATTATCCAAGAGCTTTGAGAGTAATTTGATCCCAAAACCCAAGTTAGGGTTGGGAAGGGAGTTCTTTTTTTAATGGTGCAAGGTGTGGGCTTTATATAGTTGTTTGTAGGGGCAAAAACGTCCAAAAATGCTCAAAATCGCCGAACTCCCAGCGTCGCAGTCGATCGACTGACAAAGCAGTCGATCGACTGCCCATCCTCGAACAGCCACTCTCTGTCCAGCAGTCGATCGACTGAAAAAGCAGTCGATCGACTGCCAAAAATACAGAATCCGCCAACGATATCTTCATATGAAATGTAGCCCTTCCTCTTGGATATCATATGGATTTTGATTTGTGTCATTTGGAATTTTCCTCTGAAAGTTATGGGCTCCGCACCAAAACCTGCCACAAGCAAGGTGACGACGAACTGTCTCCACTTAAAGCTGCTTTTTACCATTCTTAAACTCAAAATTTGGAATTGTTGTAAACACAAAAGTTTTAGACAATTCTCTCAGATTTCCAATGGTATAAGGTGGAGGCAGATGGAACAAGTGGTTTTGGAGTTATGCTTGTATTACGATAACTGAGACATCCATCGAGCGAATATAATCCTTTTAGCCACCTACAAAACAAGAATTCAAGCTTAAAACCCCAAAAATAGCGCAAACACCTCACATAACGTACTCTTAAAGCCAAAAAGATAATAAACAAGAAAAAGACCTAAAACTTAATGAAGAACGACTCGATACTACTAGACAAGATGGTAAACACTAACTAAAAATAATAGGAAAAACACAACAATTACATGCAAAACAACTACCCCACACTTATCGGTTTGTTCGTCCTCGAACAACGAAAAGAATCGAGAGTGTACACGCAATGAAAATTGTTTGAAACGAGAAATCCTTGTACTTATCCTTATTTATATGATGGAAATATCAATATAAACTCACTATCGTCAAGCATTGCTCGTATTACTCTTCCTCAAACGCAAGCCAAATCGATGACTTCCTCACAAATGGAATTTTGAGGGTGTTCGCTCAATTCGCTCAAGTGTTTTATAAGGGACGTGTATACGCTCAAATCGGACAATGCATGCACTCGTCAAGATTTCACAATTCGTACGCTCAAAATAGCTCATAGTACATGACCAAATAAGAATCGAAAGAGGTCTTTATTATGGGTTGTAATGTTGGCTCTTTGGTAAGGTATGGATCATTTGGATATAGTGGCTAACACACGATCAAACGTAATCAATAACACACAAAAATCCTAACTTTTAAAACCCGAATCTTATGATCCCTTCACCTTTCCCAATTCACCAAACTATCATTCGAAACCCATTCATTCACCCACATTCCCAAGTGATAGTTTGGGTGAATGAATCCGTCAAAACATAATAAAATCACAATTCTAAGTATCAAAACGATCTCCTCCTTGTCGGGAGGATCCACTCTTTGGAACGTCCTTGGCGCATTGCATAGTTCAAATAAAATCCGCCAAAAAGCAAACGTTCCAAATGGGCAAATGAAGCTCGTCTCGGCTAGGTCCTCGGGTGGAATGGTGATTTTAAAGTGACCCGATAACTCGTCCAAGAAATGATAGGAATAATGGTCGGCTAGCTTGTTCATCCTTTGATCGATAAACGGGGGAGGGAAATGATCTCTCTTGGTAGCCGCTTTCAACTTCTTAAAATCGATCAACGTCCTCCAACCCATTGCAGCCCTCGTGGCCAACAATCATCCTTCTTTATCCTTAAGAGATATCAAGCCACTCGTCATGGGCACCATGTGAATGGGATTCACCCACTCACTCCCGGCGAGTACTAACATCAAGCCCTCCAACAACAACCTCCACATCTCGACTCTCATCATATCATCAAGAATCAAAACCGAAGGGCTAACTCTCTCGACCACTCCCGGTTTCCAATGAATAGCATCCTTAAGGATTTTAAACCCTTCAACCATCCTCTTCTCCCCTTCTTCCCGGTGCGAGTTTGCAAGGATAATAATCGACTTGCTCTCCTCATCCTCCTCAAGATAATCGTCTTTTTCTCCAAGCTTATCATCAATAACCCCCACCTCCCCCTCTAAAAAGTCATCGTTGCCCTCAACGACACAACGAGAATCATCTCCACACAAAATGGGGTCAAATAGAGGCACAACGGGCTCATCAAGAAGAACAATGGGCTCATCCTCACAACATCCTCCAATATCGATGTTCGGGCCAACCTCCTCCTCATTTCTCCTCTCCAAACAAATTCGTTCGACCGTGGCCTTGATGAAGTCCATATACACTCACTCTTCGCAAGATTGCTTTGAAGTGAAAGTTAAGGGGTCAAGTGGGGTAAAAATACTCGGACTCGAAACCATGGCTTCCTCCATCGGTGAGAACCGAATCAACTACCCTACACTTTTCAAGGAATGTGACCGAAAGAGTAGGCGAAGGTAGTGGGTCCACGTGAGAAGTAACAAGAGGATCGTGAGGCGGCGGTGGGGCAAAAGATGGAGTGGTACCACCGGGTCCCACACAAGGAGGAATTGGGCTCGGGCTAGACATTTGAGCGATTTGAACCTTTAATGTCGCTATTTTCATCTTCAACTCAAGCTCCCTCGAGGATAAAGCCATATTCACATCATAATCGTGAGAATACGTCGGAGGAGGAGTTTTTCGCTCGGGAGGGCCACTTGGGACAATGTAGCTCCCACCTCCAAATAACTCATAAGGATCGGGAGTCGGCGGTGGAGTAAAAGAAGGCGTAGCACAAGCGGGTCCCACCGGATATCCATAGTCTTCATACACATCCTCCAAAAGGCTAGAGTCGGTAACATGACCACGCGATCCACACCATCCACATCCCAAAAAAGGTTGGTTAACATCCTTCATAGTACGGATGGGGGGGCACTTATCTCATAGGAGCTCGGACCGCCAAACGCCTCATAATCCTCGTGATCTTTAGCGGTTAAAGGGGGAAGTTGGGGAATACCAAACGAGAAGGGAAACGGAGTTTGCATATTCGGATAAGGATTTGAAATACCATACCCTCCGGGAGAACCATTCATACCCATGACGCCACCAAAACCAACATGGTTTGCACCATGCCCTCCCATGTTGGGTTGCCCATAACCATAACTACCATTGGCAACGTGGTTTGCACTATGCCCTCCCACGTTGCCATACCCATTATACAACATCTCATTCCCAACATGGTTTGCACCATGCCCTCTCATGTTGGGAATGTATCCATCATAATTATTCATAGATGATAGCCATTAAACCGAAACATCATTAAGAAAATACATTCAAAACTAACAACCAAATTAGACCTCAAGCGATGGCATCGGTTATTATCGATACAAGTCACAAATCCACCTAAAGTATTGCAAACATCAATAGAAGTATTTCGAAAGGTTATTTTAAATTCCACTTATAATAAATCTTTAACATCGTCATAATTTATAGAAAAAGCAACACAACATTATTTAAAGTATTACAAAAAGTATCATAATATCAATTTAAAGTATTATAATATCCATAAAAAGTATCACAAAAAGTATTATAATTTTGCAACAAACGAACCTCAAACATAAAAATCGTATCACGGTAGTGACTAAAAAACTCCATTGAAGTAAAATGACCATCCTAAATTCTATGTAAGCGTCAAATATTCGGAGTAAATGCCTAAAAACAGAACAAGAGAAACAAAACTGCAAATAAACCTGCTCATGCACTTTTATTTTGATGTGATGAATTGCTAATATTTCGTTCGTAGAAAACAGTAGAAATGATAACACAGTTTTGATTCTATAGAAGACAAACAAAAATGCCCAACACTTCTAATGAATGTGTTACTCAATATGATATAAAACTATTTCTTCTTACCCAAGCAAAAAATAAAATTCTAAAACAAACAAAGAACATTGAAAATTATGATGTCAAAATAATTTCTCTTAAAATAATGTGATCTCGTATGAATTTGATAAACTCATTTTGTAGTAATCATTATAATGGGAGTGTAAAAAGGAATGATGTATCATTTACCCCACAACCCAGAATATCTGTAATAAACAACTCAATCTAACCTCTTAGATCACATGCCTTTTGAGTGTAACTAAAACTATTTAATAAGATTGATAATATATTGAAATATGAGCATAGGGAATCAAAAACCCTCATCCTTTGAACAATATAACTTATTAGACAAAAGGCCAACACAAACTGATTCCTGCAGAATCTTAACATGAAAAACAAGATGAGATGCTCATCAAACAATAATAACTGTGATAATGATCCAAACCTAGAATACACACCATATCCAAACCTTGAATACATATCTAAAAGAAATAGTACAAAAATTGTACTCAGTAAACAAATCATGAAAGTGGAAATAAAACTGAAAAAAAAAAATGACAATTAAGAATGATAGAAACTGGAATCTGGGGATCTTACTTTGGAAAAACTGGAGAAGGGTTAACGGTGGGGGAAACTTCGGCCAACAATAAAAATTCTTTACATAATTGATATCAGCGGCTAACGGTGGGGGAAACTTCGGCCAACAATAAAGATGCTGAATAATTATCTTTTTCTTTCTTTTTTTTAAATAATTGAGTGAGATGGGGCGGGCAGTGGGTTAGTGGGTGGGACAGGTTGGACGTGGGTAATCATAATAAATGGTAAAAAACAAGTATTTGCTTTGTAAAAATGCCTAACTACTTAGTTCAATTCACTATGGATAAAGAGAGAAAACACTGCAACTTTTATACTACTTTTAATCGATGAGAATACACCTATGATATATTATACAGAAAGTCCAATCCTTGCTAACCATTGTCAACCGACCTAGGCAGCTAAAAATGAGCCAAACTAAAAGATACTACAATTGTCTAACAAGTTAACAGTGAGTTCTGTAACATCGACTTCAGGTAATTGTGGACTTAGGTACGGAAAAAATTAAATAAATAAATTGACAAAATATTACAGGTGTTGGCAAATTTAAAAAAATAGATCGGGACGCAGCGTCCCGCTAATAAGAAAAGAAAAAATAAAATTTTAAAGCGGGATGCGGTTGGCAACTGCGTCTCGAACTATTTCAATCCAAAATGGAAATTATGGGGCCAAATTAAAAAAAAAAATTGGGATGTTGTTGCCACCAGCTTCTGGGGTCAATCTGTAAAAAAAAACCTTTCAATTTCGGGAGGCTAGTGGAAACAACGTCCCGAGTTAATTTGTGAAAAAAAAACTGGGGGGCCGGGACGCTGTTGCCACCAACGTCCTATTTTTTTTATTTTTATTTTTAAAAAGCGGGACACAAGGTGATAAAAATTTGAAAGAAAAAGTTTTTTTTTCTCTTTTTATAATTTGTTATTGTTTTATTTAAAACTGCACGAACTTTTAAAATTCTAAGTATCTCTTATGTTGTATTAGGGAAAATAAATAACCCTATTTTTTTTAAATATAAGTGTATATCACTATAATTTCTTAAAATTAAAAAGAAATCAAAATTCAAATATAATAAGATTAGAATAACAATTACAATTCTTGATATTAAATATGTGATCATGATCGTAATGGCGGATTTCCAATAAGGTTGTGGTATTGACAAATGCAATTCAAAAGTTTTTTATTGAATACCCAATCCATCAAATCAAATAAAGGTTCTCCATTTTTTAGATATGCAGAAGTTAAATCAGCATCGCCTACTACGTCACTCTAAAGATGCACAAGTCATTCTGGTGCTTGCGTTTTGTTGTCTCATGATCTCAAGTATCGTGTTTGTTGCCCAACATCATATGAAAATGTTTGAATCATTTTTCAAGAAGCTCAACTCGAGCGGTTATGTTATCTATGGTGAAATTTTTCCTGGACTTGACATTAATTTTGTTCAACAAAATCCACGTGATATTATTGCGTAATCCCCTTCTTGGTTCGTAGAGTCCATTGAGCTTTCTCTCACGGAGCTCGTTAACAAGCACAGTATCCATATGGATGCTCCACTCGGTTATATTTTTATCGTAAAAAAAAAAAAAATTTCTTCAAAATCAAAACTTGGTACATTGTTAGGCTGATGCAACTCTTTTTTTTTTCTTCTAAATTTTGGTTTAAACTAGGATGAATGAACAATACCGTGTAAATGAGATGTGGTTAGGAAAATAGGTTCCAATATTTTATTATATCGGTTTATAATTTCTGAAGATATATCTGTAGTAAATATGAAGTAAAAAAAAGTGAATACTGTGACTATCAACTTCGAATAGTAACTTTAACTATTCAAAAACTATACATTGAGTTCTTTTAAATGTTTTGCTCAAAAGTAGCTTTGAGTGTTGTCATATCATATAAACTAATGTATGGTGTAAATGAGTAACAATGAATGAACAAAAGTTAGGAGAATAGTAACATTGATTGGGAAATTTTGAATTACCCGAAATCTATTCAATTTATTTCCATCTAAAGTTAAAAACAAATTAAATGCATTGTTCGGTCTTGTCAAGCACTATGACAATGAAAAATGTAATGGACATCAATGTTGCAAATATATTAGTGTGTTGTCATGTCGTTATTAGATTTCACATATGTAAGAGTCAGTTTAGTCTGACCCCATGTTTTTATCCTCTTTACTTAATATTGGTTGTTTGTAAATAAATATGAACAGTAACAATGTGTGTTGAAAAGTAAATAACTGAAATTGTGCAAATGTGTTGTCATTTCACTGGTAGGTATCACATGCGAAGAGTAAATTCATCACTTAAATGTATTTAAATCTACTTTAACCCACTTGAACTTACTTTTACCCACTTAAATATCCTCAATTTATCGAGTTTCGATTATAATGTAATATTAATTTCGTGTTAAATTATCAATTTACTTCATGTGACGGATAAAATGGGAACCGATTTAATCCTCATACATGAACGCTTGATATTATAGGTAATGAAACAAAAATATATATACACCATTAATGCCACAAATTTATTAAACTGGCTACTAAAATCCAACATGATACAAGATGGATGCTCATTATTTGAAAAGGAATGCAACACCCGACCATGAGTTTAAGGTATAACATACACCACTTCGTCCTAATATTCTAATGTCTCGTGAAAAAGGATTGACAATGCATAATAATTCGCCTCACCTTCAAACTTATATGCAATTGCAAACTTCTCATGCTGCATATAATAAAATACCATATTAGCTAAAACACATGTGAACAATTTAAAAATCAAAAATCAAAATTGAAAAAAAAATAACCTAATAGATAACTAAATGAACTAACCTTGAGTATTTGGTTCCACATGGCTTCATCTCTTGGATGAATCTAGTTACTAGTTTGATCATAAGATACACCACTTTGACTCTTTTAGCTCCCCACAAATACGAAGTTGTTGCCTCATCTCATCATCAACTGACTGAACTACATCATGCATATGACGATAAGAGTCAAAATCTTCATCTCTAACATCTGACGCAACACGGTCAAGTCGCTGACTCCAAGTACCCTACAAAACGAAAAAGGTTTAACATCAAGTCTATGAAATAATTAAATTCATTGAGCGAGGACAAAGTTAATAAGATTTACAATGGCATCATGAACGCTAATGTCTGATGGTTGGTATCCTCCCTCTGTATGTCTCTCCAAACAAGAGCTGAAACGAAATGTATTTTGTTGATACCATTTGAAATATCCGCGTACTGTACCCGCACCTCTTCGAGCTGGAGTGTCTTATAGACTCGTAGCCTCTCATAAATTCCATGCACAAATCCAGTCAAAATGATATACAATCCATTAAACGTAATGATCGTGTGCTCGAGAGATATTGTGCAGTTTTTCCAAATCAACTATGCTGGTATCTTGTTTGTTCTGGCGTATACCGAATTTTCGGGTCACTCGATTAAGAAACTGGACCTTGACAATTGACTAGCATATGAGTGGACACTGCTTATACCAATTTTCACTCAAACATGTTTCACCCAATATATAAATTTCAAGTGCACTCATATCATAGGGTTCCATGTCCACTGCACATTTCAATAATTATCATCAATTCTCATCGTATAAAATAAATAAATTTTATTTAGTACTTTACCTCTGATTCATGCATCTGATTGATTAGCACATATTTGTCCTTATTTTTAGTAGTATTTTATCTTGTTTTTCTTATTGTTTTTGGTATAAGTTGGGTAGTTTAAGCTCTAATTAGTACATTTGTACTCTCAACTTATTTTACCGCCTTTTGATCTAGATTGATGCAAATAAGTGATTATTTGTGATTTTTCACTTTACAACTAAGTAACCGAAAAAGTTCAGCACGAAAATAGATGAAGTTTGATGTTCGAGGTATGAGAACGAGCCTTCCGGTGAAAGAGTAGCAGAGAAGATCGAGGAAGCTAGGCAAGCTGCCAGCCGCGTCGATCGACGCAGGCTTCGACGCTCCGTCGACGCGCAACTTTGCCCGCGACGATCGATGCTATGTCGACGCATGACCGACACAACATTCTGAAGCGTCGATCCAAGAGTGCGACGATTGACGCTCAAGCCGACGCAACCTTCTGTAGCGTCGATCGACGCTCAAGTCGACGCAACCTTCTGTAGCGTCGATCTAAGGTGCGTCGATCGACGCTCATGCCCAGGCGACGCGAGCACGCCAGACGCATTGACGCCGAGCCCCAGCTCGCATCGATCGACGTGATGTCGACGTGACAGCCCATAATCGGAATTTTAGTGTTTCTTATGCTCCAAGTCTTGAGGAAACTATATAAACCCTTCTAAGTCCGTCCCAAAGGAGGATACCTCTCTCCCATACTCTGAATATTCGACCCTTTTGGTTCGAAAACAACACCCATCCACATCTCATATCACAATAATAGATCAAGATTGAAGATTCGAGGATCGCGAAGCTCCAAGTTCCAACCGTCAGATCGTGACTCGATTTTTGGGCAAGGTCTACGCAATATCTCCGGATTAGCTGGAGAATTTACTACGCTTTCTAGTTTAATAAGTACTCTAATCTCTTCAATTATTTTCTTAGTTTAATTTATACAATTAAGCAGTAGTTTTCAATATTTGTTCTTGAACTATTTCATGATTCAAACCCTAGTTACTTTTAGTATTCGGATTCGTAATCGTTAGTTTCATTAATGTTTGGTTATTATTCATGCTTAGTTAATTCGTTTCGCTTACATTGCGTTCTAGATAATTGCTGTTTGTTTATGCTAGGTGATCTTGTTTAAATTCTTAGATTAGTTTCTTTAGTTTACATGTTCAAGTTGTTGAAGTAAAGTACTTAGCTTTAATTATAGTTCATGCATTTCAATTCTTAGATAAACAAAACAATCAACCCCCCCCCCCCCCCCCACAATTTGTATAAGTAATTGCATTTAAACGAACTATTTGAGATTTTCGATTGTATGTTCCTTGAGAGACGACTCGAGTCAAATTGCCAACCTACGCGTGACCCCATTCTCTTGCGGGCAAGCTATTGAACTTCTGACACATTCTTCATTAGTAGGCAACCAAAAAGCTTGAATCAAAAATTAGTGCCGTTGCTGGGGAGCATTGCAAAGGTTTTCAAAAATATGTTTGTTCATTTTATTTTTACCGTCTATTTGTATAAATATTTTCTGTAGTCGATACGTTTAACCTGCTGTTAAGTGTATGCAAGGTCGGAGATCACTGAGACTCGAACTTGCACCGTTTATCGACAACATTCATCGTTCCAATCGAACAATACCACCTCACATATCCAAAAGTGAATCGTCTGCCATGACTAATTTTATTCATCCGGTTCCAGAAGCGATGTTGTGGCTGGACAACCCTGCCCATAACAACGAGGACAATCAACCACCGAGGAACCTACCTCCACGACAAAGAAACGGGTACGGGAGTAAACCAATTCACCCCGACGGACCGGTACAGCCTCGAGAGTATTGGGAAATTTTTCAGGGGAATATGATGAACCAAAATGAAGAGCGAGGACGAGAAAATAGAAATCGCAACCACCACATTCCGGACGACTATTCCGAGAGATCTTACCATGGAAATGAGCGAATTAATGACTGGCTTGCGAATGACAACTACGATGAGAGAGACGAGTACGATAGGAACCACGCGAGGCCAAATAACTAAGAGAGAACCAACGGGAGGCGCGCGAACCAAGACAAAGAGAGTTCACGACTCCTCAAGTGGGTCCCTATAATTGTGTTGGGAAGGACTGCAAGAGACTTCGAGCTAAAACCTCATATCATCAACAACCTCCCGACATTTCATGGCCTCTCCAATGAAGATCTATTGACTTTTCTCAAGGAGTTTCACGCCGAAGTTAGTAGGATTCCATCTCTAGGACTTCATCACGAAGACCTGCAAATGGTGTGTTTTCCAAGTTGCATGAAGGATAAAGCCAAGTCTTGGCTACTATCACTAGAACCGAGATCTCTGATCGACTGGCCCATGGTTAGCGACAAGTTCATTAATCAGTATTACTCGTCTCCGACGACGGGCCACATTAGGAGGCAAATAGCCAATTTTGTCCAACAAGATGGGGAGTTGCTTCACGAGGCATGGGAACGTTTCAAATCATTATTGCAAGCATGCCCACATCATCAAAACTCCCCGGGAATGGTGAATCAACTGTTCTACAAAGGGCTTTTGGATTCCTACAAGAATAACGTAGAAGTAGCTGCTGGAGAAGATTTTAGGTATTTGACGGCAACTGAGGCAAAATGACTGTTTGAAAAGATGAGCGAGAAGTCGAGGCAAACGAGCTCCCGACCACGGAAGATAAGAGTAAACGAGGTAACTGAGGTGCCAAGCAACGAGACTGTCGAAGCATGTAACCGCTGTGGAGAGCATGGGCATTCGGTGGATTCATGTAAAATGGGGTATTACGAAGAATCCGACACTGAAGCGTACGCCATCAAGGATCAATTACGCCACCAAGACCTTCCAACCTATGAGCACAAGCCTCCGACGAAAACCAAATTCAACGCACATCGTAACTCTCCTTACTTGAAATGGGGCCCTGAAAACCCACATTCCGCCCCAGCACAAACTAATTCAATGCTGCCACCACCAAACAAATCGCCACCAGGCGGGCTGACACTTACTCCGATACATTCGAACGATCAACTGCTAATATGGCAACAAAACATAGTTACCGAAACAATTAGAAACAGAGATGGGCTCACAAATCTAACTATGTAAGTTAATAAGCAAGGAGAAGTCTTGAATGACCTATCGATTAATGTGAAGAACTTGGAGAAGATGATGGGCCAAATGGCAACGTTTATGGCCAAGTCTGAAAATGAAAAAGGGAAATTTCCGAGCCAACCCGAGCAAGCTTCAGCTGTTCACATCCTACGAAGTGGAAAGAAGATAGATAACGGAGTCGAAGAAGAGGAAGAAGAGGTCACAAAAATTCCAATTGCGGATTCGCCCACAAGCGACGACCATAAACCAGAGGACCACATGCACAAGTCAGCGAATCCCTATATTCCGGGGTCACTAAAAGGGAAGATCGCAAATCAAATCCCCACTCCCGCTACAAATGATAATTCCATCAAATCTCCGACTCAGCAACCAGCGCATTCAGCGCCTGTTATAAGAGACAAGGTTCCCTTTCCAAGTCGTCTACGCCCCGCCAAAGAAAACAAAAAGTTCATGGAACTTTACAATTTATTGAAGAATGTTAACATTAACCTTCCATTGCTAGAGGTGATAAAGACGATGCCGACATATGTGAAATTTTTCAAGGAACTAGCATCACGAGAGAGGCGCTTGGCAACAACCCAACATGTGGCATTAACGAAAGAAGTTAGCGTGATAATCAAGAAACCACTGCCGCCCAAGGAAAAGGATCCTGGAAGTTTTTGTATTACTATTTCCCTTGGGAATGAGCAAACGGCGAGGGGGATTCTCGATCTTGGTGCTGGCATTAATTTGATGCCGTATTCTTTATTTAGAGAGTTCGATCTTGGGGCATTGAAGCCTACCACTATGCGCCTATAATTGGCTGCCTCTGGGTATTGTTGAAGATGTTTTGGTGCAGGTTGGTGAGCTGGTTGTTCCTGTTGATTTTGTGATTTTAGATGTTGGAGAAGTGCCGAGCGGGAGCAAAGAGCATACCATCTTGTTGGGACGCCCATTTATGTCAACTACGCATGCGTTAATACATGTGAACAAAGGAAGGATGACCATGTCTGTCTTAGGGGAGTCAGTGACGTTTTCACTTCATGACATTCGTAGCACTCCTTCACCACTTATGGAAGATGATTGTTCATTTGTAGATCTAATAGATTCTTGCGTCCATGATCTCCAAAGCATTTCCGCTATAGGGGGGTTTGACAGCAAGGACGCAGAGGAGCATTTGAGTGGGGAGGAATTGATCGAATTGCTGGGAATTGACATAGGAGAAATCGTAGATGGAATTGCTGGTTGTGGTGATGAATTACGCGAAGGGAGCGACATATCTAAGATCAAGCCAAAAGTGGAGTTGAAACCACCACGAAATCATGCGAAGTACGTTTCCCTTGACCCCTACAAAATTTTTAAATGTGCAAGAAACAAGGGCAAGGCACATACCAGCAATTGGACGACGAAGAGAAAGAAGTCGAGCAAGGTTTATGACGAGAAGTTTCATGATGGGAAGTCCAAGGTTGGTCAATTAGCGCTCTATAATGCCAAACGTAAATTTGAACCAACCAATATCAAGGCCGCATGGAGTGGACCCTTTATGATTAAGGAGATGGATGAGTACGGAGTTTCCACTCTATACGATGAGAGTAAGAAGTCGAAACTCCAAGTCCACAAGCATAGACTCAAACCTTTCTTCGAGAAACGTGGACTGAATCGCGATCTTGATAAGGAGGAATTAGTGAAGCCCCCACGGGCCAAGAATTAATCGCGTGGAATCACGTCGAGCATAAGACGTTAAATATTGCGCTTCTTGGGAGGCAACCCAAGCAATAGTTAGTTTTCTTTTTCTTTTCTTCATTTTATTTCTGTTTTTGTATTGCGTCAATTGCCGTGGTACGTTTATGTGTGTGTTGATGTGCAGAAAATACGATAAAATCGCTTATTCTGGACAACTAGCGGTTATATAACGGCAGCTCGCTACCGCAAGGCTTTAACGCCAGTTCCACTCGAGGCATTAACGATGATGATCAACCAATGAACTTACTGCTAGCCGCAACAATAGGGATAACGATGAGCTTACCGCTAGGCATCCTGGTAGCGGTAGGTTGCCTAATATTCACGAATTTCGTTTCCGTCGATCGAGGTTGCATTCTAACCCAAGTTAGCCGTAGTCCGGCAACATTTTGATGAGCGGCAATCGAGCTGTTTATGACGCAGAGCTGCATTCCAGCCATTTCAAATCCCAAAAGATGTGCCACCGGGCACTTGTGCATGGCAATTGTTCGCAGTCGTAGTATATTTTGTTTGTGTGTGTTTTTTTTTTTTAATAGGTTGTTTCAAGGATAAGTCCAATCACGAACTCTAGACAATGGAAATTGCACCACTTCAATTGGGATAATTCGGCCATCAAATTCCAGGGACGTTTTTCCTACTCCCATCCTCTTTTGATTTGTTTTATTTAGATAATCAGGGGATTGCCAAGTTTTTGAGGGGGGGATGGTTGAGTATGCGATTGAAAATTGTGTGCAATTTAAATTTTTCCGTGATTGTTGGCTATTTCTGCGCTGAATTGTGTTTGTATGGTGTGCCTATCGAAGTTAGCTATGTTTGATGAGATGTTCTTAACTTTGAGCGTGCATAAGTGCATAAAACTTTTCAAAATTATTATTTATATATTGTAAATGGTACTTGGACGCAATTGATTTTGCAAAACCTTAAAAACAGCGTCAATTCCAAACTTTTTCATGCAAAAGCCTGTGAGTAACCTGAGTGTGTATTATCATTGCATGTACTTGAATGAGTTTTGACTTGAGATCTCTTTGAAACTACTGTGTGTAGTTGACTTTGAAAATGAGGTTAAGGCGCATATAAAACCCTATTCCGGCCATATCCATATATTTTAGACACTATAAATTCCGAATGAGCCATTCATAGCAAAATAATCCATGCCTATAGCAATGAGTGTTTTTGAGTCGACCCTTAGAACCCATTAAAAGCGTGGGGTAGGAGTTCGTTATTTTTATTGGTTATTAGAATTTTGGGATTTTTATTAGGAATTTATGATTTTATGAATTTTTGTAAT
>BMAC01000621.1:7135-64406 GCA_014905375.1 Phtheirospermum japonicum | reverse complement strand
AAAAAAAAAAAAGGTAATTTCCTAATTCAACTTCTTAATTTATGTTTAGTTGTTAAGGTGAATGGATTATTGCATTTAGATTTAATTTCTTCGTATATATTGCATTTAGATTTAATTCTTTGTATATATTTGGATATTTATGTTTGTGAATTCTACTTCCGTGAATTTTAGTTGTATATTAATTATGTTAAATTTTGAGTTTATTAGTTTAGTGTTTGGTCGATAATTATTTATAAGAATTAATTTTATTTGCTTGGGATAAAATTATTAATTATGTGAAATTTTGAATTTATTTGTTTGTGATAAAATTATTAATTATGTGAAGATTGAATTTATTTATTTGTAATAAAATTATTATTCATGTGAAGATGTGGATTTATTTATTTTGTGAGAAATTCTTGATTGTGTGAAAATTTGAATTTATTCGATTCTTTTTTAGTTATTAATTATTCAATAAATATGATTTTATTTGTTAATGAGAAAATTATTAAATTTGTTAAAATATTAATTTATTATTTTTTTGTTTAGTTGCTAATTATTTACGAATATTGAATTTATCTATTTGTGAAAAAAAATCTAATTACGTGAATCTTTGGGTATTATTTAATTTGTGAGAAATTATTAATTATGTGAAATTTGAATTTATTCGGTTCTTGTTTAGTTGTTAGTTATTTAATAAAATTGACTTTATTTATGAATGAGAAAATTATTAATTTAGTGAAAATGTTAATTTATTTTTTTTGTGTTTAATTGTTAACTATTTACGAATATTGAGTTTATCTATTTGGGAAAAGATTTCTATTTACATGAAACTTTGGGTATTATTTAATTTTTGAGAAATTATTAATTATGTGAAAATTCGAATTTATTCGCTTCTTATTTAGTTGTTAATTATTTAATAAAATTTATTCGGTTTAGAAGTAAGCGCACATATGGTGAATATGTCTTCTGGCAATGAATATGACATATATGCATCAATTCTACGAGACGAGGGTGGATATGCAAATATATATTGCACCGAGCATCATCCCCCTCCCCCACCGGTGATCCCGTACTACACCACCGATTGCTTCGGACCAGATGAAGGAAGCGATTATGAAAATAGTTTAGATGAACTAGATGATGGTCATGAAACTAACGAGAAATTCTTTCAGTTGGGGAGTAGCATACCAAATGAAAATCCCTTTGAACCTACCGTGGTTGAACGTGCCCCTACAGCCCATAAACGAGCGGATAGAGGATCGACACTGTACAAGAACATACCATTTTTCGATCACGTATACGAAGACGTTCCTATTGATTTTATTGGTGTCCCTCAACTGGACTACTACTACGATAAAGACGAAGGAGTGTTGAGAACAGGCGTGATATTCAGAGATAAAAGACATTTGATGTGGGTTGTCAAAGATTACTCTGTGCCCGTCGCCAAGTGTGCGTATAGAGTGGTACTGAGCAATCCAACGGTTTGGAAATTTGTTTGTTTGTCAAAATCACTTGGGGAGAATCATGTTGATATAGACATTCCGAATCCAGTAATCAATAAATCACCCGAATGCGGATGGTGTCTCCGCGCTAGTTTTTGTAAACGGAAGGGTGCTTGGATAATCACAAGATTGGGGTTTGCGCACAGATGTCTTGCATCTTTTACACCTCATGATCACCCAAGTTTGTGTAAAAATATGATTGTTATGCTCATTACCACTCACGTCAAGCAAGATCCGTTATATGGCGCTTTGCATGTCCAGAAGGTTGTCAAACAAGAATATGATTATCAAGTGCCATATCACAAGGCATGAAAAGGTTTGCGGTGGGCTCATGAAAATGTGTACAGGACGTGGGAGCAGTCGACCCAATATTTACCAAAATATATGGAGGCCTTGCAGACGTACAACCCAGGGACAGTAGTCTAGTGGCTACACAAGTCTTCTGGAATACCCGGTGTGCATATGTTAAGATTTGAATTTTGGGCATTTCGACCATGTATCGAGGCTTTTAGACATTGTCGCATGGTGATCAGTGTTGATGGAACCTTTTTGGTTGGAAAGTACAAGCACACGTTGTTGATGGCAGTTGGAGTTGACGCAAACCAACAAGTCTTGCCACTAGCTTACGCAGTTGTTGATTCAGAGAGTTATAACTCGTGGCATTGGTTCCTTCACATGTTGCAAAATATATTGTTCGCGACATAGAAGGGATTTGTCTTATATCTGACCGACATGCCGGACTACTTAGTGCACTAGAACAAGTTCTGGTATTCTCTTCTAACGTTTCTTATTTGCGACATGTCTCTTCTAACTTCAATACGCATGCCAAGTCTGTGAAATTGAAGGATGTGTATTTCAAAGCTGGAGCAGAACCCAGGGTTACAGTCTTCTATAGAATAATTGAGCATTTTAAGGCTATTGATCCGGATGCATTTGCGTACTTGGATGGCATTGATAAGAGCAAGTGGACACTGTCCCACGACGACGAAAAAGGTGTGGCATCCTGACGACTAACATGTCCGAGTCCATCAATGGAGTGATGAAACGTTTTAGATGGCACCCAATAACTACTATCGTCCGAATCATATTTCTTCGAAGTGTTAAAAATTTATATGATCGCTTGAAAGATGCGAAGTCCATAACATGCAACAATTTTGGCCTGATAAGATGACCTATTCAGGTCAAGATAGCATTTAGGGTCATCTTACCACGTTAGGGGCTTTAATTGGGCGGTATAAATGGCCGAAGTCTCTGTGAGGGTCATCTTACCACGTTACTACAACACTGTTGCGTGCCTACGCACATATTCCGCTAGGGCTTTTGAACCGTTGCCCGACGCAGAGGACTGAATGAGGCAAGTTTTGAATTGGTTCATGATCCACACACGAGGAGGCAGCGAACTGTTGGATGACTCAGGGGCAGTAGGATCCCCAACGAAATGGACCAACCACAAGTACGCGCAAGACAACAATACGGTGCGCAAGATGTGGCTAGCTCATCACAAGGCGGTGGACGTTCTGGTTCCAGGCACTGATGTCAGATACGGCGATGATCTTTCCATGAGGATGTTGTAATTTGCTAACACTACTGGATGTTGTAATTTGCACTGCTATGAACATTAATAATTGTTGCTGTATGAATTAACTAAGTAATTCATCTTGATGTTGTAGTTCGATTTATTGTTCTGTTGACAGACGTTGGGTACTACTCGATGTTGTAATTCACATTTATATCTGAATTAATAATTTGTGTTGTATGAATTCCTTAAGAAATATTTCATTCTTGTATGAATTTCTTAATTCCTGCAACTTTTCGTCTAATATTTTATTCTTGCAATATTTCATTCTTGATTGTTTCTATGTATTTATCTTGCAGATGGCACCACCGCTCTTGAGCGGACAGGGTTTGCATAGATCGAGCAGCGTTGCAAGTGGTCATATGGATGGGGTTCTGAGAGTGAAGCGTGCAGCAGGTAATATTTTCTAGGATGAGCGTAACGGTCTACATCCTCGAGTTATATCAGTGCTACATCGCTTGGGGTTTTACGGGGTCGCATGTTGCGGAGCGATTACGAAGATGGACTGCCATTTGATCACCGCACTAGTTGAGAGATGGCGCCGCGAGACACATACATTTCATCTGCCTGTAGGAGAGGCGACGGTCATTATGCAGGATGTGGCTGTTATTTGGGGTCTTCCGATTGAAGGTGCCCCGATGATCGACGATGACGTGAAGTGGAGCAGGGAGGAATGGGTGGATTATATCATGTATTACATAGGCCTGGAGGTGGATTATGAGATGGAGATGAAATGTGCGAGTCGTTTGAAACTCTTGACATTGATTCAGCACCTCAGATGATAATAACTAGATGATGACACGCCATATGACGAGGTCGTGCAGTACGCTCATGGGATTGCACTTGTACTGCTAGGTTCGTTGTTGTTGCCCAGCACAACGAACAATTATATTTCCGTAAGCTACCTTCGTCATTTTGAGGATGATGACACAACATCGAGTATTAGCTGGGGTAGTGTTGTGCTTGCACATCTATATCGTAAGCTACCTACTCCTTCATATGTTGAACAGTCATTCACCGATCTTCTGCAAACTGATTATCTGGATATTAACCCCAACCTCGTAGCTCCACATGACATGGGATTTTCGCGACCAGACTTCCAGACGACACCCATTCCGATGTCGATTCCCACTGGAACTGCGGATCGTGCACATTAGAGTTGGGGTATATATGTGAATGAGGACGAAAGTGACGAGAAAGTGCCAATTCAGGAACCACCAGCTCCCCCCCGCCACCCACCCACCCACCCACCACAAGGACATGATTCATGACCTACGTAAAAAGTATAAGAAAAAGAAATATGGCACGGGATCACACTATTTTTCATGATGTGCAAATTATTTTAATTGTGTTGAAGTTTCCTAGTGCGTGGTTCACTTTCTATTTTTCATCGCTCAGTAGTTATCAAAAAACATTATACAATGAAAATACAAACTCAATCCACAACAATAAAGCAGTGTCGGTACAACAACATAAAAATATTACACAATGAAAACACAAACTCAATCCACAGCAATAGAGCAATGTCCGTACAATAACTTAAAAATATTACACAATGAAAATACAAACGCAATCCACAGCAATAGAGCAGTGTTGGTACAACAACATAAAAATATTACACAATGAAAACACAAACGCAATCCACATAGGTAGAGAAGTGTCGGTAAAACAAAATGCAATGGTCAACGGTACTTCCACTCGTAGAGCTTCCATTATGGTTAGTTGGATACACATCTCCAAAGAGTACCTGCATTTTTGTGAGCAAGGGTTCCTCATCTAAAGCATTGCAATAACTTTTGATTGGACAATCCTGCATTCATCACAACAAGTTAGAATAATAATGAAAGATTCAAATTACTTGTAATAATTGAAAAAGGAGTGTAGAACTTACAGGCATAAATTTCTTTCGTACATTATGATCACCTAAGACCATTTTCAGATTCCTGTTCCAAACAGTACCAGGGGTCCGAATCAGTTCTTTGAAGAACCTGAATCGGCTCTGAATTTGGACAATCCTGGATATGATGTCGTCTTCAGAAATGGCGTGCTGATTTTTGAAGTAACAGTTAAGTAAACACTTGGCTTCTTTCACTCGGTTGTCAGGTAACGGTCCATCATTTGGATTCCATCCTCGAATATTGTTTTTGAGGATTAGGAACTCCAGTAGACGTTCGTCTCTGGTAAGTGTCCACTTAGTGTTGAATTCACACCCGTAATTGAGTGTTTTGACCCGAAGTGTAGGAATACCATCTGTGTCGTTGAAGTGGTCTGCCATTAGCTTTATTTCACACAAGATATGAAGTAATTGATATGTATTTATTGATGAATTGTCAATTATTTATTCCCAAGGTATTTATAGAAAGGAGAGCAATTATTCAAGTAATTTTTAGAGTGTTCTGTGACATAATTGTACGGATGACAAGACAACAAAATGGCACAACAATTGTAGATGGCAAAGCTGCATCTCATTGATGTGTGTGTGGGCAAATATTTATTTGTGTTCTGTGACATAATTGTACCGGATGACAAGACAACACAATGGCACATCAATTGTAGCTGGCAAAGCTGCATCTCATTGATGTGTGTGTGGGCAAAAACTTATTTGTGTTTTTTGACATAATTGACCGAATGACAAAATAACACAATGGCACATCAATTGTAATTGGCAAAGCTGCATCTCATTGATGTGTGTGTGGGCAAAAATTTATTTGTGTTCTGTGACATAATTGTACCAGGTGACAAGACAACACAATGGCACATCAATTGTAGCTGGCAAAGATGCATCTATATATATGTACCCACAGACAAACTTACCAAGAATTATAAACTATACTAGCTAATAATGGCTAATTTTGACGAAAACCATTCAGATGTCCTAAAAATAAACAATAATAACTACGATACTGCACTCACCCCATGGACCATGGAGATGTAACAAGTCATTTTGGAATTTTTCAGCGCTCATAATGAAAGTGCTGAAAGAGGTGCAAAAAAAGCGTATGTTATCTTGAGCTTCCCTCGGGTAAAAAGTCTACTTCAGAGTCGTTTCATGATTTCACCTACTATTCCAGAAATTTACGACAGGATCGAAGAAATGGAGATGAGGTACAGTTGGTGGAAGGAAATACTTTATGAGGATGGTATTTTTTGGATGAAGAACGTGGATTGATCTGTGTTGATACCACTATCAATAATAATGTCTCTCCAACCTATGTAAAATCCACACATCTGTCTACAACTAATTATGTGGTTTGTGTTGGTTTCATTTCAATTACTAACTTTTTTTTAAATAAAGGAATATGGTGATAATGAATCATGGAGATAGTATTTGTATGACGTGCCACCATTGTGGAAGAAGATGGAAGCAACTTTCAATTGATGCATTCTCAATGTATTAGGACTCAAATGTGTAATAAAATGGAATCGAAATGATCTTAGTTTGAGTGTGCAACTATGTACTATGTTTAATTTGTAATGTCTGAATTTGTCACGTCCTCTAGTTTTTTATTTAATCAAATGTGTAATCTTTTGATTTTTCTTTATTTAATAAAATTATTTATTTAATGTTTATCCGACCTTACTGGTGACAACAAGTTTTTCAACTTTTGCTGTGACAATACCTGCCACTATTCCATACGTTTTTCAACTTTCTTTGTGACAAGACTACACCATAAGCATTATGTTTTCATCTTTAACTGTGATAAAGACTACACATTGAATACAACTGTCTTGTGAAATTGTAACTCATCTATAAATTTGGAATATTGGACTAAATTTTTTAGAAACAATCACTTACACCTTTCGCTTTCTCCACCATCTAAGTATTCTCATAACAAAAAGAAAAAATGAGTACAAATCAGCCTAACAATGTACCATATTTTGATTTCGAAGAAGATTTCTTTTTCTACGATACGAATTTAACCGAGTGGAGCATCCATATGGATACTAAACTTGTTGACGACCTCCGTGAGAGTAAGCTCAATGGTGTCTACGATCCCAGAAGAGGATTACGCAACAATATCACGTGTATCTTGTTGGACAAAATCAATATTGCGTTCAGGAAAGATTTCACAATGGACGACATAACCGCTCGAGTTCAACTTCTAGAAAAATGATACAGGCATTTTCATATGATGTTGGGAAACGAACATTGCACTTGGGATCATGAAACCAACAAAGTGCAAGCGCCAGATTGGTAAGTACGATTTTGAAACGACGTGGCAGGCGATGCTGAGTTTATTGCTACATATCTAAAACATGGAAAATCTTTATTCGATTCGATGGATTGGGTATTCAATAAAAATTATTTAAATTGCATTTGTCAATACCACAATCTCATTGGAAATCCGCCATTACGAATGTGATCGCATATGTAATATCAAATTACTGTAATTATTATTTTAATCTTAGTTCTTGTTGTATTTTAATCTTATTTTTGAAATAAAACTTCTTGTAATTTATTTATTTATATTATTTTATTGTATTTTTAATTTTGAAATAAAATATATTGTAATATTAAGACATTATTATGATATGTTTATTTATTTTACCTAATAAAAATTTTAAATAGATTATAAAAATAAATAATATATGTGTTAGGGTTAGTGTTTACTTAAGGGCCGACTAGGCTACAAGTGAGAGTGATAGAATCAGCTCCCATCCCCACCCCTTTTTTTTTTCAAAATGTATTAATTTATCAATTGTGAATTAAATATATATTAATTATTTAATAAATACAAGAACTTGCCCCTTGTGGTTACGGGTACGCGGCTTCTTCCTTGAAGCATGATTCAACACGCTTTTAATAATACTTCTTAACACTTATTTATCCTAAATATCAATATACACTCCTTTATTTAAACTTAAATCATCAATGATATAATATAACTTTTTGCAGAATCAAAAACAACACCAACATTCACGTCCTACCATTAAAAAGAGGATATTATTAATGTGGAAAAAATGTGCTAACTTTTATGCGCTTTTCTTGGGATGGTGGGGAGGCATAAATGAAGAATAAGCGCATGGCTAAGATTTGAAGCAAAGCACCACGCTTTTAATGAATATATATATCACAGAGTCCTTTTAATTTAGCAACAAAAAAACACTACTACAAATTCAAGATGACAATAAAATTCTAGTTTAAAAAAAAAAAAAAATCATACCCAATCCACCATCCGTTTTAATCTGAAGTCTCACCAATTACTGTGACAAGTTAATGCAAATTTGAAAATTGTAGTCACACACAAGCCCTTAACTCATGAGCATCAACTCTCAGGTCCCATTCGATGTAAAAGTCGAGACAACATTAGATACTTATAAGTCAACAACAGCGAAAGAACAGTTTCGGAGTAAAAAAAAACCCTAAATAAAACGTCATCATCCACTTTCCAACCGATACACAATAGCGCGTATTTTCTATAGTCATCTCTCTAAATATAGAATGACACGAAGGAAAAAAAAGGCATTTTCGCGCAATAGACATCCCAAGTAACTTTTATTAAGCTGGGGCATGATGGGAAGTTTTGTACTCGGACATTTCAGCTTTGTACCTTTCCTTGTCTCTCAACCCCTTTTCTTGATACACCTGCATATATCACCATACAGAAGTACAATTCAAATATAAGGCTTTGAAGATCAAAAAGTCTTTTCCCATTTCTAATTTAAAATGGCCAATAAAACAATGAAATAAATAATTTCAGAACCATCAGAAAAAGATAATGAATTTCATGTTGAAGTGAATCTAGTTCCTTTAACGCCAAATCAAGTAAAACACTAGAAGCATTAAAATATGTTAAGGGTCCCCTAAAACTAAATTTAAAAAAAAAAAAATCCAAATAGCTGCCAAGCGATCTGACACAAGTGTTTGCAACGTTAAGATAATAGCTGGCATCGAGAGAATAGTAATAAAAAGCTAAAAAAGATTTACCATTTCAATTACGCGTGACAAATTAAATAAGCAATTTAACTCCCATAAACAAAAATAAAAATAAAATTACAGTAGTACCTGTTTCTCGGCCTCCGTGAGTCTGCTCCATAAGTGTCCGATTTTTTTACTAATAGTTCGTTCTTGCCCGTAGTACAAAGGCCTCAGCCTATGGTACTGCTCAGCGAAAAAGAAAGTGTATCCGCTTCGATTCCTTTTAGGATGGGCTGGGTCCCGGAACGCCAGCTGGTGCTTTCTCCTTGTACGATGATGAGTTGGCTCACCAGAACCGTTCAAGCCCACAGACGACGCATTTGGTGCTTCGGGGGTATGGTAAAGGACGCCTTTCAAATTCTCACCTCCAAAATTTACAGTCACCATATAACCGAAATCGAATTTCCCTTCGATTGTTCCGGTGACTAAACTGCCATCCTCAAGGTTAAGACTCTCTGCACATGCCATTGATTATCACATATTAACATTTCACACACACATATTAGGGAGTGTTTGGAAACACTTTTTGGAAGGAATAAAAATGATCGCAACAAAAGGTATTTTTTAGTGTTTTTAAGGTTCCACTTATTGCTTGTAAATATGCATAATTCAAGCGTGGTGACTTAAAATTCTAATTCTGATTCTGCTTCTGGTTTGACTTTACACACAAAAGGGCCCTTGAGGTTTGACCTAATTACCAATAATAATTAAAAAAAATATTTTTTTTTTCAAAATTAGAAAGAATACTCTTGGTGTTGGAGTTGGAGTTTGATTCAGTAATAGAATTAAGGGGGTTGACTGTAATATTTTTATAAATGTGAAGGGGAGTTTTGGAATGTTTATTGCTGATGAAGGGTTAAAATGTAAGACAAAATAAAATATCAGGGGTATTTTTTAATTTAGAAAGTTTATTTTTTTTTTTGTAATTAGGTCAAACCTCATGGGTATTTTTTGTAATTAACCCACACAAAAAATCACTCTTACAACTTATTCACCAAACACACTCATTTTTACTTCTTCAAATTACAAACTCTACCAACTTCTGATTCTCAATCAATAAATCACTTTCTCCAACACAATAAATTTTAGGAAACACTCCCTCAGACAAGATATTGAGCAATATTTCAAGCAAATCGAGAGAAAATAAAAACACATATAAACTTGCGATGAATATGCACCTTTAAGTTGATTGGAAGCAGCTCCATCATCAACATCATCTGGCAATGGCGACTCATTGGCACTCCTAGTTGCTTGATATATTTATTTAAAAAGAAAATGGTATATTAGTAATTCAGCAATTAGGATAAACTTGAAGCCATACAGAAACATAACCATAATACAAGTACCCTTGAGGGTTGACCTAATTGGGGGGGTGGGGGTGGGGGAAGAAAGATCAAAATTACAAAAATACCACCAAGATTTGATTTAGTAATAAAATTAAGGGGCTAACTGTTATATTTTTTATAAATGTGAAGGGAGGTTTTGAAATTTTTTTGCCTATGAAAGGCTAAATGTAAAACAAAATAAAACCCCAGGTATTTTTGTAATTTCAAAAGTTAACTGGGTGTTTTTGTAATTAGGTCAAAAACTCAATGGTACTTTCTGTAATTAACCCTAAAAAGTTTTCACGGTACCAGAAGATGGATCGGTTGGTTCTTCTTTCCGGAAATAGTAAACCTGCTCAAAATGGTAAAGCAACGACAGATAATATCTTCGTAACACAAACGAAGCACTTGTGATAGTAGACGGGAAATTAAAGACCGCCGTAATTTCTTTCCATCTGCGATCTTTAATAACCTGTATATTGTAAAGTGAGAATTGGAAAAATATCAGAAATAAGAAAAATCAATTGCCAAAATCAACATAATTATTCAAAACTCAAACGTATAGCGGAATGCAAGTAGAATTAATAATCAAACCTCTTAAATTATGTTTCTAAAAATAGATGGTGAAAATGTGAAATAAAATAGCAACGACATGCTATCTGAATTGGAATGATGCATTGTGGTATTTGATTTCAATTATTTTATCTTTACAGATTTAGATTTTCTCTTTTCCTACTACATCTGCCTTTACGATATTTACTATATTTCGTACGCTGAAACTCCTTCGCTTTTGGCTCTTCTCGGGAAGGGCTAAAACTTTTGTGAAAACTAGATGCAAACAGAGCATAACGCTTCGCATTTATGATGACATCATTTAAACAGAATAAAAATCTAAGGATTTAGGCAACAATAAAATTACAGGAAGCTGTGATTACCGATTTAGAAGGATATGTACCTTTTCAATGCCACCTCGTGAGGTCACTTCTAAAAAGAGACGGTGTAAATCCAAATTATTTCCCCCTAAAGTAGGAATCCTACATAGCAAAAAAAAAAATTTAAAAACCAAAGAATGGTAAATATAATTATATCTTCAAAATTCATGTGAAAGCACTAACATGGATGATTTATACACCAATCCACCATTCTTGCAAAACCACAACACTATTAGAACTCATGTTTTGTTTACTGAATCATAAATTTATTTACTGAACTGCATAGGAAAAAATAAGAAACTGAAGTTTCTGTAACCAGTGGAGAAATTAAATTCCTTCCAAAATTTATTTACGTATTTTAACCAAAAGCATTTTTTCCAAAATAAATAAATGAATTACATATTGCAATTGTTTGAGAAACTTGCAGCAAATACAGTGAAAAATGCATAAACAGAAAATATACGAACTAAAAAATGCAACTCATTTATAAAGTTAGTATAAAATTATGTAATTAATATCTATATACTATAAATGATTAAGTACTAACTGTAAATGTCACTGCATTATTAATAAATATCATATCTCGAGCTTAAGATTCTTTATGCCATTAAATTAGAATGTGAACCAAAGTTACTGCAAGTTTCAAATATAAAATTATTTCCCTAAAGTTACTGCAAACTCTAAAGAGAAGTGAACCTGAGTTTTCTGTTTTCTCATTTTTTCATTTTTTTTTCCCAACTAGAAGCTGTGAATCACATTTTTTTTAGAGTTTCCAAACACTCCCTACATTTCGAACTCAGATCCAAGTCAAAAAGCATGAGTAACACTTCAGAAAGTGTACAAGCAAGAAATGTATTTTTCAAATGTTATCAAGAACAAATACTACCCACATATCAAATATGTCTACAAACTAACTAATGAACCATTTTTGGAAGAAACAAAATTATAAAACTTAAACAACCAACAGAAACCAACAGGGAGCAATTCAAACACCAGCACGGAGCAGCAAAATAATAATAATAATAATAATTAATTAAATAGATCATCAATTCTAACACCAGCCCAGCAACATGCACAGTGAAAATCACAAATCTGGAGTCGAAAAATCAAAATTCCAAACCAAATATCAAAAACCCACCAAAAATAAAAATTCAAAAATAGAGAGAAAAGCGAAGGAATTAGAAAATAGAATACAGAAGGAAACTAACTGATACCTGAATTTAGTGCCATAGAAAACGTGAAAATCCTGCAGCTTCTGCAAGAAAACTTCTGGGTTTTGAATAATTTCCTGATACTCAGCTTCGGGTTTGGGGTAATTGGAAAAGTACTTCGAAATAGGCTTTTCAAGAGGCGGGTCGTTAGACATTTTTATTGTGGGAGGTAAAAAAAAAAAAAATTAAGCTACAAAAATAGGATGTAATGCTTCGGATTAGAGTTGGAATGAAAAATTATAGCTCTATAATCCAATATTTCAATACAAGATATATATGTGTATGTATTATATATGCACAAACAAACCTAATTTAAAACCCTCGGAATATATTTGGAAGGGGTTCTATTCTCAAAAAGGACAAAAATGAAATTTGACTCGGGTTTTTTATTTACTTGCCCTTCATAATTTTTTCATTTCAGTTTTGCCCCTTTAGTTAACGTACTAAGAAAGATTTGACAACTTTTTTTTTTATTTAAAGAAATTGGTGATTCAAAATAGTAAAAGTGTAGCTATTATTATGCATTAAAAAGTTAAGAAATGAGTTTCATAATGCCACCAATTATCATTCCTATATAATTGACATAAAAATATATCAAAAAAGTGCATTCAATGTAAATAATATAATTGTTATTTTTCCATATCAAAAAAAGCTATATTGATTAATGTTATTTTTAACATACCAAGTTAATCAGATATGGCATGATTAATCATTTATCAACTTATTTCGTATAAATGATAGTAATAAGTATAAAAAGATCGATTTTTTCTATAAAATCAGATAGGGCACCATTATGGAGCCCTCTTGCTGATGTGGAACTTCACTTAGGAACAATAATTTTTTTTCCTTGTATATACTCTATTTTCGTCTAAATCACCCTTAAGAATTGTCAAAAAAAAAAACTTAAAAAAAAAAAAAGAAATTTGCAAAAACATGAAAAGTTAAACTCATTTGAGTGAGTTGTAGTTAAAAATTATAATGAAGATTCTTCTAAGATTTTATTTAAAAAAAATAGTGTATCTCGTACTGTGTGTTGGATAGAATGTCAAAATAAATTGAATAAATTATGCCCAACTCATGATTTGTGATTTGTTGTTATGTATTTTGTTTATTGTGAAAACTTATCCTTATCCTTGAAAAAATAAGCACAATAATATTAGATGAACTTACGTGTTGAATAATTTGAGTCATTTCTTAATAGCCAAGGCTTCAGTCGTAGTTCAAATGTGAGAAATTTGTTTTAATTCGAGACGGCAGAGTTATGAAGAGATCGAAAGTTTTTTTTCGTCTTTTTTTCTTTTTCTTCGGAGATTTTATGTTTAGTTTTATGAAGAAGATGAGGAAGGAAAATAAAGAGAAAAAAGAAAAAGGGAAAATAACTAAGGGGCTTCAGTTTTTCCATGTGGCCAGTCATGTCATCTATAAGGCTCATAATGGATAGAGCCTTCCTGGTTTTATAGAAAAATCGATAAAAAGACCGCTATGAATTGAGCCCGAGAAAAATGAAAACAAAATGGTCAATAATATCGTCGGCGTAAGGGTGACAAATCGTGTCACCGTGCATTGTTTTGTGCCGATTTATCGTATTTTTATATTTTCTATTTTATTTGATTATAAACATCAAAATATGTACAAATTTAACTAATATAATTTCTGTAATTATATATTTTATTGTATCATTTTCGTTTATTAGGATTATCAAGGATAGGTCGATGAGACACCAATTGTCAATTGAGGTATTTTTCGTTTTCATATTTCCAAGATTCAACGAAATCTTATATTGTCCTACTTGGTAGGATGTATATAGACTGGACAAACGAAAGCCCTATCCAATATTGGGCGTACCAAGTTGTTGGGGCACGTCAGAAAAGAGATTACTTTTTTATCAATCGTACTTGACACACTAAGGATCCGTGGCGCAATGGTAGCGCGTCTGACTCCAGATCAGAAGGTTGCGTGTTCGATTCACGTCGGGTTCAAATCCCCCGAACTATACGGTCCCTATTTTTTTTTGCATTTGCCTTCTTTTACCTATATAAATAACGATTTATTTCCTTTCTTTTATTTGAGGGATATATATAATACTGACTTGATAGAATCCTTTGTACAAGAATTCGAACATATTTATGAGATTTGTTATATTATCAAATAAATAATTCAATTATAAATATACAATTACAAAATTATCATTTATTAAAATAATAATTATAATAATAATAATATCAATAACCAACACCACCACCACTACCCTATTCCACTAACGGCCGTCGCCGGAAAAAAAATTCAAAGAGGACTATTATTTATTTTCTTTTTGCCAAAAAAAAAAAAAAAAAAGTTTGCCTGAAAAACATAAAGTATAAAATTTCACTATAAAGTAAGAAATTTTCTTACTTTTTTGACATAAAATATAAAATTTCTATTATAAAATAAGATTTTTTCTTAATTTCTTGAACATAAAGTAATAAATCTTCTTGCTTTATAAGATATAAATTAATAAATTTGCTTACCTTTTCGAACATGAAGTTAGAAATTTCACTATGAAGTAATAAATTATATAATTATTGTATTAAATAATAAATACGATAGTGATTTGATATCAAGTAAGATTTTTTTTTTTTTTTTGGCAAGAAAACAAAAGGATTTATGTTTAATAAGTAAAATAACAGATAACAATATTTGCACATCAAACACGAAGTTTTTGCAATCAAGTAAATAATTCTTGTAATCAAGTAAGAAATTTTGGACAGTAAGTAGGGGTGAGCACGGTCCGACTCAATTTGGGGATTTGGGAAATCTCCAAAATCGTACCATTATTTTTTTCGGTACGGTTCGGTTCGGAGAAAAGTCAAAGTCAACGGTTCTTTTCGATTCTGGTACGGTTCAGTTCGATTTTCGGATAAATCTCCGTTTTACGCTCAAATTATAATCGTAAATTAAAATTACTAGATTATGGTGAATTTAAACTTTTACTTGTTAGTTGATGATTAATTAAGATACAAGATTAATAAAAATAGTATTTTACTTATTAACTATCCAAATATAATGATATTTATAGCTAATTTAATACAATTATAAATCAGGTTCTAGTATCGGTTCTCGGTTCGGTAAAGAGATTTTAAGGGGATTTAAAAATCTCCAGATCCGTCCTGTAAAAGAAATTTGGGACGGTTCGGTTCGAAGATTGGTCAATGGTCAACGGAGATTTTTCGGTTCCGGTACGGTTCGATTCGAAATTCGGTACAATTCGGGTATTTTCTAGTCCCGTGCTCAGCCCTAACAGTAAGTAAGAAGTTTGTGGATGTATAGTAAGAAATATTTTCTGTTGATCTTTTTTTATTTTGTAGATTAAGTAAGAAATTCTCAAACATATAGTAATAAATTCATACATGTAGTAAAAAAAAAGGCCTAAAATATATTTTGGGCAAAATAAAAAAAAACTCGGCCGAATTTTTTTTTCAATAAGCGGAGAATTTTCTGGCCGGCTAGCCGGTGGCGGCGGTAGAAAGGGCATGCGGTAGCCACCCTACTGCCTATTGTTGTTGTTGTTATTATTATTATTATTATTATTATTATTATTATTATTATTATTATTATTATTATTTTGTTGTGTTGTTGTTGCTGCTATTAATTATTTATTTTTGATTTATTTTTATTTTTTTATAGCAAGGGTATTGTGGTATACATAATTTTGGATTATTTGACAAAAAAGATGGACTATTTAATATAAAATTAGATGTAGGACTAATTGACAAATAAATCTCTACTTGGAGGGACTATTTGATGATTTTCCCTAATTATTTGTGCTTTCTCTCCCTCCATAATTAAATAATAATGTTTTTCCTTTTTATTTGAGGAATATATTGTGACTGATAGAATTTTTTATACAAAAATTCGAACAAATTGATGAGAATTGTTATATTATCCAAAAAATATATAAATAAGACTTAAACATACAATAAACTAGTTGAGAGTGGAGATGTGTTTTTTTTTTTTTGGGGTACATAAAAAGCAAAATCTCATAGACACACCGGTAAGTAAAATTAATCAAACTTCTAAAATGTCTGTTGAAATACAATTACACAGAGCACAACTGAGAATGTAATATATCACTCAAACTGGAAAAATAAAACAGAAATATTAAACTAGTCGAGAAAATATCTTCTCGCAAGACGAAATTGCCCCGATAGTACTCTTCGATTTAGGCAATTCGTCCCCAAAGGTAAAACGACTTTCGTCTCTGGTTTAACAACACCGTTGGAAACCAGAGCTCCGGTGAACTCAAAGAAAATGGACTGAGCTACGTAAAAGGAAAATGCAGAAAGATATGTATGCTGAATGCTTGAGAGCTCAGGTGCCTGTATGTTTTTCAAGTGATTTTCGTGTGTGGAAAAATGAAAGAGTCCTCACCCTTTTATAGGGGTTCCAGCAGGAGGTAACAACTGCCAGTTAAAGGTCATTAAGACATCAAAAAACGTACCTGGCACCTGACAGCATGAACCTAGACAGGTTCAGCGTGTACATACAAACGCAGCTAGGAGAGTGGTCAAAGTAACGTCCATGCATGAATTAAATAGCATGACGTTTGACTTGAACGGTCAGGAGTTACAAAAATAATTCAGGGGCCAAAACCACACGTGGCTAAAAAGTTAGCCAGGGTTGAACCAGAACCAGGACCCCACACGGACCACCTCAATCGGACCAGCCAATTCGGACCAATTGCCCAAGACCCAAGACCGGGCTCGGCTCCGCCATCGGCTTCGCCGAAGGCGAACGGACGAACCCAAGTCCAGGAGCCCGCGTAAGCTTTGTTCACACAAAGTCCACAATACCCGCTGGACCACTTGATATCCACTAATGAAATGAAATCATTATTAAACTCCCTTTCACATTGATTAACTTTCAATGTGGGATACTCAACAATGCATTTAAGCAACCGTTCAACTTCTAAGTATCATTTATCACTCACCAATAATTGAATTTGAGAAATTCAAAAAGTTACGATTTAAGTAACCCAGGGGTTCCCCTTAATCGAGCTCTTACTTTGAAGACCTCTCCGGAGCCAACCTCGTTCACCTATGCCCTAGAGCGAGATCATCTGCACACTGTCGGAGCGGCCGAGTTTGCTGAGCATGTCCTTTATAAACTCCATTCCCTTTCACCCGAGAAGTCTCAGCCAGACCAGGCTTCTCCTCCATCCGCTCTCGACTCTTCTCCCTCCCCAACCTTCGCAGGTCTGGGTGAGCTGCTTGGTGGGGCTTCCCCGGGCGCTTTAGCCGAAGATGCGGTGGACCAGCTGGCGGCGGAGCTGGATGCTGATCTAGGAGCTGAGACTTAGGCCTTTAGGATAAATTTTTATTTTCTTTTAATCAGACCTGTAGTTAGCTTGTGTGGCCAGTCTGCCTTTTGTCTTTTCTGAATTTGTATTGTGACCTCTTTAATTAATAATAACGCACTTTTTTGTCCTGTAATGACTCTTAGAATTCTAGGGTTTCCTGGTTTTCTGGAAACCCTAGTACTTTTTATTACTTGGCACGTGCCTCCGTTTTCTTTATATATGTACGTGTATAACTCATTTTCCTTCAATTCTCTAAAATGGCTTCTTCTCCTCTTCTCGAAGAACTTGATATAGTGAAGAGGAAAAACATCTCCTTGGTCGTCGAAAACTTCAAGCTTTCGGACAAACTAACCATGCTCAGAGAAAAGATTGGCTACCTCTACCGTCTTCTAGAAAGGAAAAGGCAGAAGAAACGCCACTATAAGCGAGAGTGGGCTGAGTTGCGGCAACTGAATCGCCAGTTGCAGGAAGAAAAGGCCGACTTGGCAGAGTCGGTGAGCCGGCTGACGATCGCCACCGGCGAAGCGCACGCCATCTCTGAGCGGGCTGACAAGTACCGTCAGCGCTATCACGAGACCGAGCGCGAGCTGTGGCGCGTCCGTCGTGCTCTGGCCGCTGATCGGAGAGCCTCTTAGGTATTCCTGGGGTTTTGTTGATATCCCTTTTGTTTATTTCCTGCATTGTAATCAAACTTGCCAGTCTTCGTAGAAGACGTGAGCAAGGTCTTTTTGTATTTGCCAGAATGTTAATAAAAACAAGAGTATTTTCAATTGATTCTTCTTTCCGTTCAATCAAACCAAGTGGATTAAAGTTTTCCAATTTTTAGCCTATTCAGGCGTTTTAGGCTTACCGCCAAATCTGAAAAAGTAAGGTCTCCGCCTTTAATCAGCTCTTGTTTGAGGTTGACCCGCGGATTGTGCATTTACAGGTGTTTACCCTTACTTTTTCTTCTGGTTCTGAGCTGGCAGTCAGGCTAGGCCTTTGTATTAAAAGTCCTTTAATCAGGTCAGGTGTTATCATGAGCACCCGTATTTAGCCAATCGTGGCTTAACCTGCCAATTAAATAAGAATATTTTACGGGCAGCCGCCCTAAGCCAATCCTGGCTTCTCCTGACAATCAGGTCAGGAGACTGGGACATCCGTCCTTTAGCCAATCCTGGCTTAAACTGATAATCAGGTCAGGAAAATGAGGCATCCGCCCTTAGCCAATCCTGGCTTAAGCTGACAATCAGGTCAGGAGATTGGGGCATCCGCCCTTAGCCAATCCTGGCTTAAACTGACAATCAAGTCAGGAAATTGGGGCATCCGCCCTTAGCCAATCCTGGCTTAAACTGACAATCAGGTCAGGAAAACGGGGCATCCGCCCTTAGCCAATCCTGGCTTTTAGAGAAATGTGCTGAAGATATAATAAGAACAAACCTACATTTTCATTATAAATAAACATTGTGTATTTCACTTTCATACATAAAATTTTCGTAAGTTTGAAATGTTCCAAGCTCGGGGTATCTCAACGCCGTCTAATTCCTCCAATTCGTATGCACCACCTGCCACTGCCAAAACTTTTGTGACCCGAGATGGTCCTTGCCACACAACATCCAGTTTTTCTTTGGCTTTTCCCAGGTCAGCCCTCCTAATAACCAGGTCTCCCAACTGGAATTGCCTTTTTTGGATAGTTTTGTTATAAGCAACCCAGATTCGCCCCCGCACATGCTCCATCCTGACCGCCGCTTGATCTCTTCTTTCATCAGTTAAGTCCAACGCGTCCCGTACTAATGCGTCATTCTGAACTTCGTCAATGTTCTGTACCTGGTGAGTTTCGAGGCTTATCTCTGCGGGGATGACGACATCCATACCGTAGACCAGACTAAAAGGGGTTTTCTCATGTGCTTTCCTTTGGATTAGTGCGATAAGCCCAGAGTATAGTACTTAGCTCTTCTACCTATTTTCCTCCAGATTTCTATAAGCGCGCTTTGAGCCCCTGGACGAGGATGCGATTAGTCACCTCGACCTGTCCATTTGCTTGTGGGTGATAAACGGATGTAAAGTGCTGCTGGATTTTCATTTTGGCACACCAGGTTTTAATTTTGGCCCCCATGAACTGGGTACCATTGCCTGAGATTATTACCCTTGGAACGCCAAAGCGACAAACAATATTTTTCCAGATGAAGCCCATCACCGCTTCTTCTGTGATTCTTGCTAGAGCTTCTGCTTCCACCCATTTGCTAAAGTAGTCAATGGCCACGATTAGAAACCTCTTCTGGGCTGGAGCCATTGGGAATGGACCGAACAGATCAATCCCCCACCTTGCAAAAGGACAGGGAGAGCTCATTTTCATGAGCTCTTCCGCTGGCTGATGAATCAGATGAGACATCTTCTGACATTTCTTGCACCTTTTAACAAAGCTTTCCGCCTCTGCTCTCATTGATGGCCAAAAGTACCCAACTACCATCGTTTTACTAGCCAAGGCCCTTGCTCCCATATGGTTTCCACAACAACCTTCATGTACTTCCCTGAGCACTTGGGTGCCCTCTTCAGAACTCAAACATCTCAACAGAGGTCATCCAAATCCTCGTCTAAACAGTGTTCCTTTTATCAAATAGAATCGGGCAGACCTGATTCTCACTTTCGTTCCCTCCCTTTTATCCTCTGGCAGTTCTCCTTTCTCTAGGTATGCTTTAATAGGAGAACGCTAGTCGTCCTTCTCGTTTACTGTACACACCTGGTCTGTACCGAATTTGTTGTCCGCCATCAACAAAGTAATTGTCCTTTCCTGGCAATCTACGGCCGAGCTCGCTACTTTAGACAAATAGTCTACTCTCCTGTTTTCCTCTCTGGGAATTTGAAGGACGGTCAGGGCTTTCATATCCCTGGCAAGCCCTTTGAATCGAGCTAGATATTTTTGCATATGCTCCTCTCTTATCTCGAAATCACCATTTATTTGCTTGTATACCAATTGTGAATCTACCTTAGCACACACCTGCTCTGCTCCCAGGTCTCTTTCCATCTGAATTCCTCTCAACAAGGCTTCATACTCAGCCGCGTTATTTGACAGAACGTAATTCATTCGAACTGCATACTCAGTAGCTACACCCGCCGGGTCAATTAAGACTATTCCTGCTCCACAGCCTTGACTTCCCACCGAACCATCCGTGAAAATTACCCATTCCTGCTTTTCAATTAGAGAGCTGGCCATTTCTTGCATGAAGTCGGTCAGTGCCTGAGCTTTAATAGCCGTTCTGGCTTCAAAAGTTATATCAAACTTGCTGAGTTCGATTATCCATCTGACCAGCCGTCCTGACACCTCTGGCTTGTCCATAACGGCTCTCAATGGCAAGTTGGTCCACACAACTATGGTATGTGAGAGAAAATAAGGTCGTAGCTTACGTGCCATGCCTACCAAGGCTAAGATATCCCGCTCCACTTCTACATACCGAGTTTCTGCGTCATGCAATACCTTGCTCCAGTAATATACAGGCTTTTGTATCTTGCATTCTTCTCTTAATAAGACCGAGCTGACGGCCTGCAGTCCTACTGAAAGGTATAAAATCAAGGGCTCGCCTTGAATTGGTTTGGTAAGTAATGACATCCCTGCCAGGTGCTCCTTCCAGATCTTGAATGCCTTCTCACATTCATCATCCACTGGAATCTAGCTTTTTTCCGTAAGCTTGAAAAAACGGCAAACTCTTTTCAGCTGAGCGCGAAACGAATCTACTCAGAGCGTTGATTTGAACTGCTAAGCACTGCATTTCCTTGATGTTTTTTGGCGCCTGCATCTCCATGATGGCTCTTACCTTCTCTGGGTTAGCCTCGATATCTCTCTCCGTGACCATGTAGCCCAGGAATTTGCCAGCTCTTACCCCGAACATGCACTTTTTGGGGTTGAGCTTCATTCTATATCTCCTCAGGCTATCGAAAGTCTCCCTCAAGTCGTCCACATGTGAAGTTGCTTTTATGCTTTTTACCAGCATATCATCCACATAGACCTCCATATTCCGCCCGAGCTGGTTCTTGAACATCTTGTCCACCAATCGCTGGTATGTGGCGCCTGCATTCTTAAGCCCAAACGGCATGACCACATAGCAGTACATCCCTTTTGGGGTTATAAAGCTAACACGTTTTTGGTCATCCTTGGACAACCGGATCTGGTGATAACCCTGCGAGGCATCCATCATACTTAAGAGCTCGCAACCTGATGTGGAATCGACCAGCTGGTCTATCCTTGGCAATGGATAATGGTCTTTGGGGCAAGCCTTGTTGAGGTCGCAGGAATCTATGCACCGCCAGTCCTCTAGGGTCTTAGGGACCAGCACGGCATTGGAGAGCCACTCAGGAAATTGTATTTCCTGGATATGCTTAGCTTTCAACAACTTCTCTACCTCAGCCTCTATAATGGCCTCCTTCTCTGGCCCGAAATTGCGCTTCCTCTGCTTGACTGGCTTTATTGCAGGGCTGATATTGAGGTGATGTTCGGCCACTTCTGGATCGATACCGGCCAGGTCTTGGGGAGACCAGGCAAATATATCCGCACTTTCTCGCAGCAGTGCTACCAGGTCAACCAAAACCTCCGGACTGAGAGTTTTCCCGACACGGAGGACTCGACTGTCGTCCCCTGGGACTACCTCCACAGTCATCAAGTTCTCTTCCCTCTCGATCATTTTGGGTCTGTCCTCTGTCCGAACCCTCTTGGACTGTCTTTCCTCCTCACTTCGTCTAATACTCTCGACGTAAGTTTGCCTCGATGCATACTGGTCTCCTCTTGCTTCACCTACTCCATCGTGAGAAGGAAGTTTCAATCTCATGTGGTAAATCGAGACCACTGCTTGAAATTTTCTTAGAGAAGGTCTCCCCATCATCACATTATATGAGGAAACCGCGTCTACCACCAGGAACCGAACTATCCTGGTCTGCCAATAGGGCTCATCCCCTAATGTGACCAAGAGGTTAACAGCTCCAAGGGGCTTTAACGCACCCCCCGCAAATCGTTCCAACGATGTCGTAACCTCTTCCAACTCTACATCTAGGTTCATCTTCCTGAAGCATTCGTAGAACACGATGTCCGCCGAACTCCCTGTATCCACGAAGATTCGTCGGACATTATAATTGGCTATAGTTGCCGTAATGACCAGGGCATCCATATGAGGAGCTAGAATCCCCTACTCATCCTCTGACCCAAAGCAAACATTTGGACTCGGAGCTACCTATCCAACTTCTTTTCCCTTTCTCGTTAGATCTCGTGCAGCACGCACGTAACTATTTTAGGTTCGTTTGGAGTGCTCATCCCACTCGCCCCCTGTGATCATCAGAATCTCACTCCGTATGGCCTGGGTCTGTTCATTCCGTCTTCCTTCATTACGCCCCCTATCCTGATCACGCTTATTTTGTTGGGGTCGGCCATGACTTCCATGATCAGACCTGGCTTCCTCTTCATTCGCACATATTCCTTAAGATGCCCGGCTTTCACCATTCTCTCCATCTCATCCTTCAGATGAGTGCATTGATCTGTGTTATGTCCATAGTCATTATGAAAATGATAGAATCTTCCAGACCTTTCCTTCTTAGGCTTCTGTGAAAGCCATTTCAGGTCTGGATGCCTCTCTAGTGCTTGTAGGATTTCCCCCTGTGGAGTCTCCAGAGGTGTATATCGGTCGAAGCGAGGTCTTCCCCCAGACAGGTCTGTCCTGGACTTTTTTACTGGTGCCCTTTCTTCTCTATCATATCTCTCCCTTTTCTTCTCTCCCTTGTCCTTGATCTTCAGGGCTTCTTCCAAATGGATATACTTTTCTGCTCTCTCCAAGAGCTCTCCGAACTTCAGAGATGGCTTCACCACCAGCGATTAGAAAAACTCCCCTCTCCTGAGGCCTTGCGCAAGTGCGTTCACCAAGAGCTCCTCTGACGCAGAAGACACCTCGAGTTTTGCATTAGTAAATCGATTAATATAAGCATGTAAGCTTTTGCCCTCTTTCTGTTTTAGACTAAACAGCTCAAGCGGCATCTTCTGGTATTTTCAACAGCTAGTGAATTGATGCAAGAAGGCTGAGCTGAACTCGTCAAAATTGCTGATGGAGCGCGGCGGCAACTGGCTAAACCAAAGCTGAGCTGACTTGGTGAAAGTCATTGGGAAGACCCGGCACATGACCGCATCAGAGAACTTATGTACCGCTGCTGCGATTTCGAAGCGGCTGAGATGGTCCCACGGATCCGTGGTCCCATTATACTCGAAACCTAAAGACCTATACGAGGCCGGCACATCATCACGCATGACTTCCTCCGTATATAGCGTGCCTCTCCGCGCCGGCTCCGTACTGGTGCCCGCCATCTTCCTCTTGAACTCTCTCACCTCCTTCTGCAAGCTTTTCATTTTCTCAGCCAGGCCCGGGTTGGCCTGGCTTGACGTCTCGCTATCGGAAGTGGAGAAATGTTCTTCTCTGTCCTGGAGGGGAGTCCGATCAGTGCACTGGCTGCGCAGCGGTTCCGTTTCTTTCAATGGAACAGTCCTAGTTGGTGGTGTGTTGGATGGTGGCGTCGAGACTTCCACGAATTTCTTCTCTACAGCCGCTTCCACAGCCTTGTCGATGAGCTCAGACAGCTGCCTGAGAAAGGTGTCGTTCAACAATCCACCAACGGCGGGCGTAGATCCGCTAGAGGGGGGTGGTGCAGTGCCTAGTCCAGTTGCTACTGACGGCTCTGCCCCCTCTGGCCTTGTCGTCGATGGCTCTGCCGACCGCGGCATGCCCCACGGCGCGACGAAACTAGGGGTTCCACCTAGTTCTCCCAACAGATTCCGTCGTAACCCGTCTGAAGACATTCAAACTCACGCCTTAGCTCAGAGATTTCCTACAGACGGCGCCAATTGTTTCACCCAAAAATATGACCACGCCTGAACCTTGCGCTACTTCCCAATCTGCACACACAAACACGTCAGAAAAGGACCACCGGGGTTTTTCCGGTGGAAACCTCTCCGATGCTTAAGTCAGAAAGCATATAGAGTGTTTCTAGTGAGCAAAGTAAGGAATACACAAAGAATGACATGCCTCTCTCAGCCTTGGGGCTGAGATACTAATAGTTTTTCCCAGTGGGGACCTCTTCCGAGATCTCGGAAACAAAGGCCGTGAATCAAGGGTCGTTTAAACAACAAACTCTGACAAGTGGTCCCACTTGTCCCCCGCCAGGGGTCAGGAGGCCAGGTCTTCCCTAGTCCTGCTCTCCTTTCCGCCGGCAAGCCTGCCTTTATATTTCAAGGTTTTATCTCATAGGTGATCTCTATCAGCTCAGGACAACTCCCAGGCTGAGGTGACGCTACTCTGCTCTATTCAGCTCAGGATAACTTCCGGGATGGGGTGACGCTGCTCTGCTCTATTCAGCTCAGGATAACTTCTGGACTGGGGTGATGCTGCTCTGCTCTATTTAGCTCTTAAGAAAACCCGGTCAAACCTCACCAAGCGTATGCTATCCTGAGGTCCCTTCTCTGGCTACTTGAGTCCAGGTCTACCCCAATCCGGGTCTGGCCTATTTATGCCCCATCAAATAGTATCAAAAATCAAACTAGGGCTTGATCTTTTATAGTTTATAAGGAACAACCAAGTTAAAACCAGCTGGGGTGACTAATCTACTAAGTAATATTCTGGTTCATCGCCTCAGGTCAGCAAATCAAAATAAGATAATCATAAGACCTCACAACTTGATAAATTCCAACTGATACATCTTTGTCCACAGAACATATTTCTGCAAAAATTGTAAACAACGTCAAGAGTAGAAAACAAAGCAGAGATATATTCGAAATATGAACTAAACAATTATTGGGTCTAAAGGTCATTAATCTGTCAAAATAAAACATGTTAGCTACATGCTAGAGTCTGCTTCTTCAAGAACATGGGATGAGCTTAAAATCAATTGGGAGTGGAAATTAGATTTAGCGACAAAGAAGGGATTTATCGGTGTATAAATTTATGCAGATATACCTAATTATATATATTAAGTGTTTTCAAACTCTTTAAGAAAAAGGATTCTCAACTTCTAGCCAAAAGAAAAAATATAGTATATTTCTGGCTAGAAGCTGAAAATCACCTTTTAGAGTTTGTAAACACTCATTACAGCCTTACCTATTGTTTGACTCAACCCAGACCGCGACCCGTGATCCGGGGTCCAACCAGGGCCAGGTCACATGTTTAATGTTTGGGCCGGTTCGTATGTGACTTAGCCAAGACTCACCTCTTTTTTAATATGTTTTTCCAATCTTTTTCTTAATATATTATTTAATTGAGTTTAAAATATTATATTATTAATAGTAAATTTAGGAGATTAAGAAAATTACATTTATAGAATTATTTAGCTATAAAAATTAATCAAAACAATATGAAGGGCATTACAAGACCAAATTATATAATCATCTAATATAAAAAGTTACAATAAAGTATTTTTGATTTTATGACTAAAAAATTATTTATAGACATTTGTGTAATGATAATTTATGTCTAATTACTATGATTCTAAGTCTTTAACATATGACATTGACATATAAAAAAATTATTACTCTTAGTTTCAAATTTACATTTTAAAAAACATGAATATATGTATATTAATGTTTTTATTTCTAAATAAAATAGAGTTATTAGTTTGAGTATTTGAATTTATTTTTTTATAAAAACTCAATTTATAGATTTTGATTTTTTTATTTTTAGTTTAATTTATGTATCTAGTTCAACAATTGAGCCGGTGACCTGACAATTGACCTGGAGGCCAGTCATCGCCAGGCTAGATCGGAAAACATTGGTTTTATCAGTAAATAAACAAACAATTTGTATGATGGTATGGAAATGGGTTGTTTCGATTTTGGTACCCAAACTTTACTCTATTTACATTTTGGTACCTCACTCTAAAACCTCAACAACATTGGTACCCCATGTTGACATCTTTGGGATTAACGGTCAAACATACGAAATGTGGTCGAACAAATTCAAATGAAAACATAAGGTACCAATTTGATGAGATCTGAAAGTGTGGGGTACCAAAATCGAAAAACATAAGAGATTAAACGACAAGCGAAGATTAGCTTTCATGTTAATTCCTTCAATCACTAAGGTTGCGATTGGATATGATTTAATTTCAGAAATCTCTTTTCTGCTAGAGAATAAATAAACCAAAAGCTTTTCGTAATAAAAAATGATGAGTTTTGATTTGCTTTGTAAATAGTAATGTGCAGAATGAACATGATTGGTAGTTAAAAATATGTGACTAGATGAACAATAAAAAAAATTGGAAAATATGTGTAATAATAATTTGTTTTAAAAAGTATGTCGATGTGATTGGTGAGAGAGAAAATAAGAGTAAGTAAATAGTGTATGTTTGAAAATTGTGGTAAATAATCACTTTTAGGGGTAAAAAGATTTTCTCAAGTGGATCGAAAATGAAATAAAATAGAAACCAAGCGCAACCTAAGATTTTTCCTAATTCACATCTTTTAACGTACAAGAAGATAATTGAGACTTAAATACGAAAGGGGAATTTGTTGATAAGACTACTATTTTTAAATAGGACCATTTAGATTTGTTGATAAGACTACTATTATAATCTCTCATGAAGATATAATGAATATAGAAATACTTACATATCGATCCAACATCTCCATGGTCCTCTCTATCTCTTACTTGCTACAATTTGTTCTGAAACCAAAGCTTTCGACTTTTATTAGTCTCCCTTTTGTAAATAACCTGCAAGTACATAAAATATCACCATACAAAATAAGCTCAATCATTTTCATCGAAACTCCACATAACCCCAATCTTTTTCAATTAAAACATACTGATAAAATTGGATTATTTGTCGAGAAGCGAAATGTATACCTCACCAATCTTCTCGATTATCATCATCACTGTTTGTCTCATTATCAGAATCGTTGCTTTTTTGAGAATCTTCATCACTAGTGCAATAGTCAACTAAAGTGTCATCTAACATCAACATCATCTAAGTTTGGTACCTCAACAACTTCAGGTGATCTTGCAATAATCACCCCGTCAATGTCCTCCAGGTCCATTTCATCCCTGCTTAATGATTGTATTTCACTAAGATTAACTTCAAGCGGATTGTTTGTATCATTCTCTTGATATACTTCATTTTCCATAGAGAAAATATCGTCGACATCCATTTCTTCATCGTGCATCTCACTAACATCATAAACATGCCTATGCTGGAATGGTATCAAGACATGCCAATCATGTCCTAATTTAGGATCATTAGTGTAGAAAACTTGTCTTGCTTGATCAACTATTATATAAGAGTCGTCTTCGTACCATTTTCCAGCAACTCGGACACTCACGATATTTACTCTTTTTGTATCCCTGTTCTTTTTTTCTTCCAAGATCAAGCTAATCACATTTGAATAAAACAACATGCCTATATTTGACATAATCTAGCTGAATAATATCATTTAAAACCCCATAAAAATCAATGATGTCATACCCATGGTTGCCCTCCACTACAATCCCACAGTTTTGAGTTTTCTGATGGCTATCGCGTTGTTTAGTTAAAAATCTTACTCCATTCACGATGCACCCAAAAAAATTTCTTACACACTTATGAGGTTCACATGTTAGTGAATATAAAGACTCATTTACCTTTGATGGTTCCTCTCCATATAACTTAGTCATCTGGAAAACAAGAATAAGAAAAAATAATAAGGAGCTGATAAAATACTTTACATTTACTTTAACTATAACATTACATGTTTTATGAACCATGCTGAAAATTCCTCTTTATGTTCCTAGACTAAATTCACACAATTGCCCAACAAAGGCTCTTCTTTGTGCTTCCTACAATCAATATAAATATGTAATTCAGATTTATTAAATATTAAAATTATTCTGAATGTGTAAAATGTTACTATACAATACTTATTCAAAATATGATGCAACCTCTTCGTAATTTCGGAAGACAAAACACTGTAGTGCATTGAACTCTTCCTAAGATAAATCAACAAGTTTTTTTGCTCCAAAATGGTGATATTTTTGTGAGAATATTGATAGACTATCATCAATTTTTTTTATATTATTCCGTTCTTATCGGTTAAATCTAGTTTCAATTCCCTACAAATACATCGAGCAAAAGTTTAAACACTCTTTTTCGATGTATATGCTCCGGCCACTGATCCTTCGGGATGAGCTTTATTGCGCACACTCTGCTTCACGCCACATAGAAATCTATGGTAAAAAAATAAAATTCAGCATGATGACAATTATAAACTTTGATGCAATTATAAATTTCTTAAAACCAATGTAAAAAATTTATAATAATCGGCATGGTGAGAAATATAAGTTTTGTTGCAATTACAAATTTGTAATTTAATATTATTTACTGTTCAATGGGATACATCCACTTCAATTGAACTGGCCACCAAGAAATGCCTCATCTGGTAAATGAATAGGCAAATGAACCATGACGTAGAAGAAAGTGAAAGGATATATCTTTTCAAGTTTACACAAAATCAAGCAAATATCTTCTCTCATTTTCTCTAATTCACTTCTTTTCAACTTCTTGTAGCATAAGTGTTGAAAAAAATGACCTAACTCGATCAGTACCTCACGCACTTCCTTATTTAAGGATACGCAAATCCCGGCATGAAGTATTCATTGTAAGAGTACGTGACAATCATGGCTTTTTATCCCAGATAACTTCTGATCGCTTGAACTAATACAACGAGAGATACTGAAAGCATACCCATCTGGAAATTTAAAAGACTTTATAAACTTACACGAGTCTTGTCTTTCTTTCTTTGTCATAAGATAACAAGCAGCTGGCATCACACATTTTCCATTACTTTTCCTGATTAAGTGCAACTCCTCATAAATTTTCATATCCTTTAAATCAAGTCTCGCCTTCACCGTATCTTTTATATACACTCATCAAGGTTCCTAATATACTCTCACATATACTTTTTCCGATATGAATTACATCTAAATTATGCCTTAATTTCAACTTACTCCAATAGAAAAATCGAATAAAATGCTACACTTGGTCCAATTTAACTCCTCAGACTCCCGCTTCCTTTTCTTGTTGTTTACATGCTTTCCTGGTATTAGACTTTGTAGTCCCTCCAACTGCACTAAGACATCCTCCTTGGTTAAACCTCTAGGCGCTTCGACGTCTTCCTTTTTCCCATTAAACTTCTTACTTTTCCTCCAAGCATGATCTTTTGGTAAATCGCGATGATGTCCCGTGTAAGCTATCTTGCTATGTAGTTGCACTAAATAAGTTTGGTTATTACATACTGGACAAGCCACGAACCCTTTAGTACTCCACCTGGACAGGTCTCCATATGCTGGAAAGTCGTTTATTGTCCACAAAATTGAAGCATGCATCTGAAAAGTATTTTTACAAGAAACGTCGAAGGTCTCTGCCCCCTCAACGAACAATTCTTTCAACTCTTCGATTAATGGCTGCAAGTAAACATCAATATCCTTTCCAGGTGAATTCTTGCCTGGAATTAGCAAAGATAAGAAAAAGAACTGGTCTTTCACGCAATCCCAAGGGGGAAGATTCAGCGGAGTAGAATTACTGGCCACATGCTGTAAGTGGTGCTCATGTTTCCTAATGGATTAAAACCAGCAGCAGCTAAAGCTAGTCTAACATTCTTAGGATCATTTGAAAACCAGGGAAACTCTTTATCGAAGTGTTTTCATGCTATAGAATCTGCCGGATACCTCATATATTCATCACCGACTCATTTTTCTGTGTGCCACACCATCTTTTTTGATGTTTTATGGGGCATGAAAAGCCGTTGGAGCCTTGGTTTCAACGGAAAATACCATAAAATATTGCGTGGTAAACTCTTCCCCACACCATCGTTGACTTTCGATCGAGAAGTCTCACAAATAGGGCAAGCCTCCAATTTTTCATTCTCCTTCCAAAATAAAGCACAATCATATTTACATGCATGAATGCATTCATATCCCAATCCCAAATCATGCAGAATTTTCTTAGCTTCATAATACGAATTTGGAAGTGTCTCACCATCCAAAAAACATGATTTCATCAACCGTAAAAGCATATAGACGGTTTTATTACTCAACTTATTATGCACTTTCAAGTGGAGCAATTGTATAATAAAAGATGTCTTCGAAATATTCTTACATATAGTATTACTTTGGCACCATTCATAAGTTCCTCGAGATATGCCGGTGAATCGAACTTTTTGCACTTACTTTTTATTAATAAAAAGGTTCGTTCATAAGAGAACAGAGCGATTGTAAGTGATAAGTTTGACTCGAGTCGAATCTCTCGAGAAAGACTAATCAGAAGCAATTTTCGTGTTTGATTCACGAATGAGGAAACAACAAAAAAAAACTATTCTAAACATGCGATCAAATTTTAATTTGTTAAGTTGTAATACCTAAGACGGTGATTTAAATGATGAGTAATGAAATCTAAAACTTTGAAAAGATTAATAAAATGGGGGTCTAGGGCTCTAGAATCATCTCCACGATCAATTGTATTTTATCAAACACTTAATCTATGAGTTGGGATTGTCAATTCCAACTTGTAGATTAAACACCCAACAACGCCAATTGATGGTTCTGAACTCATCTAGGCACTAGACCGATGAATTCTAACCAACAATCATCAAGAAACGCATCAATTCAAACTCAACGCAAGCATACACATAATTAAAGAGAGAAAAAGCTTGAAATAAAGCAACAATGGATAATAAGCTTTGAATAACAATAATTATAATCATATGAATTCTTAACAATTATATAACATAATACCATGAGAAATGCAAGAAACATAACTACGAATCAAGAAAATCACAAACCCAACAAGAAAACTCATAATCAAAGAAAATAAGAAATTCGAATAATAAAAGAAAGGAAATGAAATCTTACTAATTAATAATGATGGGTTTCAATTTTCCAACAAGAAATTAAACAAAATTAGACCAAGCTACGTCCTACATTCGAGTAATGATCAAGAATCAATATCCTATTAAAACTAAAAGCTGAAAACTTGAATGAATAAATGAAGTGAGATGAAGAGACAACAGAGAGCTTTATTGGGTTGTCAAACCCTAAGGGTTCAAGAAGAATTATTTCTAAAATAAAATGTTATATTTATAGGGGTGAAGTGAGATCAAAATAGTCATTTTTTCCAAAATGGCCAAAATTGGCCTGACCACCGATGCTGGTAAATGGCCCCGTCGACGGCGTGTCGATGATGCGTTAATGACGTATCAACTCGGCATTAATGGCGCGTCGATTGGGCATCGATGCATGCGTCGATTGATGGTTGTGTTTCGCGGGTCCAAGTCGTGTTTTCATCAAATCGAGTTAGTTGTGATCCTCGAGAACGTTCTTAGGCTCGATCGATTATCCTAAAATAAAGTAAAGCAAAATAACATAATAATCTACAAAAAGTAAAAGAAATATAAAAAACACTAAAAAGACAACAAACGCTACTAAAATGCAAAATAAGGAAAAAAATGGGATAAAATACGACTAAAAACCGACTAAAGCACACACGACAAGACACAAAAACACACGAAAATCACACACAAATATGTAACAAATCAACTCCCCCACACTTAGGTTTTTACTTGTCCTCAATCAAAACCTAGCCTAGACATAGATAAGAAATTCTAACCACCAAATGAACTAAAAACTAATGCATTCAAATGACACGAGGAGTTATGCATTAAATAAATTGGAAATTCAACTAAAAGGACATCACAGTATGTTGAGATAAGAGGTTTAGATTCCCTTCCGAATGCCTAAGAGTAATGTGTTGCCCTTCATGCACGTCCCCCATCCATGCCTTGACCAAGGTCAATTCACACTCAAACCACTAAGTTGGCACCCTACAATCCCAATCATCTATGCACCTATTTACAATAAAATCTAAAAAGTAAAAACAATAAATGTGTACAAGGGTTGCGCGACTTACTATATACACTACACTTGTACAAGGACTTCTCTTCTTGTACCAATTTCTTTTTATTTTCCTTTTTTTTTCTTTTCTTTTCTTTTATTTTTGATAAGTACTCATAAAGGCGAGGTACTAGACGAACATGAGATTTACAACTCAAAAATGAGAGTTCATTGACTCCAATCTCATGTTGCTAAATGCAACTTATTATATATATATATATATATATATATATATATATATATATATATATATATATATTGCTAAGACATGGAGTTTTTAACGTCTTCATAAATAAAAAAAAAAAATTTACAAAAACTCCTATAGAGGGCATTTGAAAATGGGGCTAGTAGAGAGTATTCGACTCTCGAAAATTGCACAAATAGAACAAGGTCAAAATAATTCATAGGTTTCCTACACTTCATGCCCCATAATTACACTAATGTCGAACGAAAATCTAAACAACCTAACCAAAGCATCTAACCACGTCACTTCGTCAAGGTTCCAACCAATATCAATCCACACCAACTCAAATCATATACACAAGCAAGCATATGAAAGAGATTACTAAACAAGGACGAACTCCCCCACACCTAAACCATGCAATGCCCACATTGTACATAAAATAATATAAATTACGGTAAAAGGGGAGAGAGAGAGAGAGAGAGATACGTCCCTATAGTTGCACTTGTGATGATGAGTTGAACATGAAGTTACATCCAACGGGCGATGGACTCGAGAGAAACCTACAAAAATGGGTAAGTGCGGAAAAACAAACACAAAAGACTCGAATATAAAAAATAAAAATATCAAAATGTACAAAAGAAAAATATTTTTGTATTTTTGAAAAATTTCATTTTTTTTTTAGAAAACAAGAGACCATAAGATTCTAATAAAATCAAAATTGTAAGAATTGTAAAAAATGTAAAAGAGAAAAATATATTTGAGTTTATTATTATTATTATTATTATTATTATTATTATTATTATTATTATTATTATTATTTATTTTTTAAAAAATTTCAAATATGTTTGTAGGTTTTTTTGTTTTTTTGTACTTTTTTTCGATCCGGGTCAAAGTGAGCTGACGAGTCTAGGTTGGTGTCAACGGGCTCTGTAGATTGACGACCTATCGATGGTCTAGACAGAGAGTTTCGTCAACCAAGGCGTCGATCGACGGCCTGTCGATGAGTTGGACAGAGAGTTCATTGACCCGTGGGTCGATCGGCGGATTGGACAGAGAGGTCCGTCGACATTGTCATCGATTGATGGTCAATCAACGTGTTCATTTGGCACTTGGTCGACATGGGCGTTGATTGGTGCGTCAATTGACGCGAATTCTGTAGGGCCTCATTTTTTCTCCTTTGAACGTCGTTCCTCGAGCAGAACCTTAGATCCTTCAAAGTATGCCCTCGGGTATGCATAAACAGGCTTCAAACTTCAACCAATCCTCCTAAAATATCAAAAATAAGAGAAAAGAAAGGTAAGAAAATGGGTTGCCTCCCAAGAAGCGCTTGTTCAACATTAAAAGCTCGACGATAATAAGTGACGATCATGCCATGCCTTAGTGTTCTCCAAGAGCAATAGCGGGTGATGATAATCACCACGGCGGGCACGATAAGCAGGTTCTATGATGAGAGAAGTGAAAACTTCAACTAGCTTTGGAGGCCGAAAACGTGAGTAGTCGATCACCACGGAGATATCAAAAGTCAATCGGAGCATGGAGCAATGCTCTATCACCGGAATAACTAGGGAATTCGTCGAACAAACGGAATGACCATCAACCCATCTAAACTCTTTTGTTTCATCGATCACCACCTCGACGCTCTAAAAAATATATAAAGTCATATTTGGGCTTAGGAGAGGGCGATCGGGCTCCTTCTCGACTATCTCTTCCATAACCTCAAAGTTAAGTCCCAACAATGCATCGGGCAGTTTTGGAGGAGCTTTGAATAACAATAATTATAATCATATGAAATATTAACAATTATATAACATAGAACCATGAGAAATGCAAGAAACACAACTACGAATCAAGAAAATCACAAACCCAACAAGAAAACTCATAATCAAAGAAAATAAGAAATTCGAATAATAAAATCAAGGAAATGAAAGCTTACTAATTAATAATGGTTGGTTTCGATGTTCCAACGAGAAATTAAACAAAATTAGACCAAGCTACGTCCTACATCCGAGTAATGATCAAGAATCAATATCCTATTAAAACTAAAAGCTGAAAATTTGAATGAATAAAATGAAGAGAGATGAAGAGACAACAGAGAGCATTCTTGGGTTGTCAAACCCTAAGGGTTCAAGAAGAATTATTTCTAAAATGAAATGTTATATTTATAGGGGTGAACTGAGGGCAAAATAGTCATTTTGCCCAAAATAGCCTGACCACCGATGCTGGTAAATAACCCCGTCGATGGCGCATCGATGATGCGTCGATGGTGTGTCGACTCGACATTGACGGCGCGTCGATTGGGCGTCGATCGATGCTTGTGCTTCGTGGGTCTGAGTCGTGTTTTCATCAAATCGAGCCAGTTGTGATCTCGGGAACGTTCTTAGGCTTGATCGACTATTCTAAAATAAAGAAAAGCAAAAAATAACATAAAAATAACAAAAGGTAAAAGAGAAATACGAAAAATAATTTGCTACGAAGTAGTAGAGATTAAAATATAATTTTACATAATTAATAAGGAGTTTTTTGTAAATTCATTAGTCTCCTATTTTTATATTTACTTATTTGTCTTTTATTAATTGTTATGAATAGAGATCTGATAGATCTTTTATTTATGGAAGAGAAATTAAAGAAAATAATTAAAATATCTAAATACACTCAAACAATAGATTATTTGTTAATTTAAATCTCATTTCTATGGATTTTCTCCTAGTTGAACTCTATTCATTTTCTCTGTTTTTCTTTTCACCTCACTAATAAGACGACAAATGCTACGAAAACGCAAAATAAGGAAAAAATGGGATAAAATACGACTAAAACCTGACTAAAGCACACACGACAAGACCATAAAACATACAAAAATCACACACAGATATGTAAAAATCATCTGGAACACCATCAATATTGGTATTACAACCATCATTAGTATCTTCTTGATCGTATTTCTCTCCGAGGTCGAGCAAAATGTCATGAACACTATCATCTTCATCGTCTGTCACATTTTTGTGCAACGGCTCGTCATCAATTTTAGCATACTCGTTATTATGTGTACTCCCTTGATTACTTGCATTTGATTCACCATGATAAAACCATGTGATGTGCCCAAGATCTATCCCCCGAATCATAGCATGATCTTTCACTTATTTTTGATCTTTAATTATTAAGTTCAAACAGTGCACACATGGACATCGAACATCGCACTCTTTACCCATATGCGATTCAACAAACTGCATTAACTTATTAACTCCATCCACAGAAGGTTCTGAATACTTGATAGCGTGCATACAACTCTTGTCCATTTTCAGCTAGAATTTCTAATGATAGTTCCTATAGCATAAAAAAATAATAAAAGAATCAATGATCCATTACTGTGCAACCCAAAAGTCAAGAATAATACACGAAATGAACAATATTAATAAGCATACATAAATAATTAAGGCTTTTTTAAGTATAGTGTTCAAATACTTTAATATAAAATATTATCCTTTATATAGCAGGATAGCCACATCCATAATTACAAGGGAAAAAAAAAAGATAAATTAAAAAATAGAAATTGCTAAAGGGGCCCTGCACATGTTTTCTGTATGACTAACTACAGAAATTCTCATAAGGAATAAACTATGATGAATATAAGATTTTCAACATAATGAAAAAAAAAATCAGACCAATAACGACAACATCAGAACATAAAAAGAGGTATCCATTTCTTCATTGGCTCGCATAAGAATTGATATAATTGAATTTATATAAAATTTAACCTTAGCAGGATTCTGTGCGGCATACTTGAGACTTTATCAACAATGGCACCGTTTGATTACGGATACCGTGTGTTTGTACTAACATTTTGTATCCTAATGGTGGTTAGGAATGGAACCATGGAGTACGGTTGCAACCCTTACAAGATTGGTGCTTATAGCCATTGGTGCTTGTATTTGATTCGTCGTTGACATTTTTAGTATTAGATTAGTATGAACAAACTCTTACGATTTTTTTTAAAGAGTCAAAATCAAAACTATATTTTATTCGTACCATAATTAGTGGAAGCCGCAAGCTGGTAGTGGTTGGATAGCCAATAGCTGACAGTGTGTAAGTGTTCATCACTACTTGTTTGAGATAGCTAATTTCATCACTGCTTATTTGAGATAGAAATCCAAATAAGGTTCTATCGTATTCCACGTCTTTCAAGTAGTCATCCATGCAGCCAAATATATAGTATATGTTAATAACTTCCTATAGAAAGTCAGATTTTCTAAATTTGAAAGATAATAACTAGGAAAAAGTTTTTTTTTTGCAATTAGACAAAACTTTGAGGACCTAGAAATCAATCAAACCTACCAAAGAATTAGTGACCTCCTTAAAGTTATTAACGATGAAGCGGTGTAAATCATATTCATACCAAATGAGGAATTCTAAAAATGTTAACGATGAAGCAAATATAAGCACCAATCTTGTAAGGGTTGCAACTGTATACTCCATGGGTCCATTCCCAAATAAGATTTTATATAAATCCAATAACGACAACATCAGAACAAAAACAACCATTGAGTTTGAATGTGATACAAAAAGAAGCACACGTCAACTCTTGAACGTACAAAATTTGAAAAATAACTATTTTTTGCGCTTGTAATTTACACAAACCTAGTGGCTAGTCATTGTAATTAAGATTCAAGCATCGACTCTTCAAGGTACAAATTTGAAAATAATTTTTTTTGGCGAATTAAATAAACAACCCCTGATATTTAGTCTGATTACAAACAACTTCACTTATCTATTAAATTTCACAATATCATTTCTGCAACTAACATTCTCCATTAGTTATTAAATACACCTTTCACAATCAAAGATAGCCAAAGCATATCCCCCCCAAAAAAATAATTTATAAGGGATCAACTGAAATATAAGTCTTAATGTGACCCAAACATGTAAACAAGATAATTCGTTTTTTAAGGTAATTAAACACTAGACTTTGTCACATAGCACTGATTATATAAATTCTGTGTCAAGATCTCCTTTTCTTGTAGTTGCATGATCATGCACCAAACCGGATAGTATAGATACATTAATTTATCAAAGACCCCAAGTTTTAACCTTTGGACACTCCGTCCGCCAGTTGCGGGATTAGGTCATGGGGAAACGGTTCAAGACCACAGCCACGTTGTTCGATCATTGACTCGCTCGATCCATACCACACTGGGCCCGATATACCACATTGACTCAATCGCATAAGACTCGAAGGTCCATCACAATGTCAACATGGATGTGATTCTCAATCACTTTTAATAATAATTGGAGTTAGGCGATATGTGTGAGAGGGATAAGATTTTTAAATAAACAATGTGTTTAGAGGATAATTTTATTCAATAAATCTCGTAAGCGTCGAGATAAAATTATCGAGAATTATGGACCAAGCGACATGGAATTGGAAGTTACAAGTTTAGAGTTAAATATACAAGTTCTACAAAATGGAACCCTTTTGTATTTTAATTTTTTATTAGTCAATGTTTATTAAGATAATTTCAATGAAATTTAAATTAAATTTATGATCCAAAAACCATTATTTGGAGTTTTATAAAAGTGTTAAGGTAATTAAAATTTAACTCCTTTATTTAATTAAAACAATAGTCACTATTTTAAAATACTCATTTTTTTAGAAAATTAATATTCCATGGACTAGGGATCGGATTGTAACGATAAAAACTTCAAAACCAAAAATATGAAAGTAGGTAATAATTATTTTAAGGGTGCGGGGTCAATTTTAATAATTTGCATTTAGCTCTCTTTATTTTGGCTAGACGACAAAAGTCGACTAGTTTCTTTAAAAATTCATAACTCGTGAATCAAAGGTCGCCTTGATGTAAAAAATAAATTTTCAAAATTTCAAATAAAATACAGAATGTATGGTCATAATCTTTATTATTTATTTATTATTAAAATTATAATTTGACCCCAATATTTCTACAAATTAGTTTTAGCGAATAATTTAAATTTGAAATCTTCACAAGTTAAAAAAATTATTAGGGATGGACATGAGTCTATATTAGACCTAAAAGAGTTGAAATTTATTATATTTTAAAAATAATATTAGCAGGTTTGTACCCACCTCAAGTTAGTCTTGAACATATCCTAAGAATTTCTTGCTCCTTCTTTAGCGCTCTTGGCAGATAGATCCTATGGAATGAATAAAAGAATTTGGTGGTTTTATGGTTCAAGGATTTTCTAAAAAGAAATATTAATGAAGCGTAGATATAATTAATCTAAATATTAATGAAGTCGTAGATATAATTAATCTGCTTACCTTAAGATGGACTAGGTTGTCTGGATTATTGTTTCTCTTAGCTTGAAGATATAATTAATCTGCTTACCTTAAGATGGACTAGGTTGTCTAGATTATTGTTTCTCTTAGCTTCAAATCATAACGCATTTGTGCTATATCTCTCACTATCTCTCAAACACTAAATCCCTTTGTTTATCTTGTAACACATGAGAGTTGTGTTTCTCAGAGAGTCTGGTGGTGAGTTTGTTGATTGTATTGAAGAGTTTGCGTGTGTGGGAACTGTATGCGTCTTATCAGAAATTGAGTGAGGAAGTGGGTTGACACTCATGATTATTGTTTCTCTTAGCTTCAAATCATAACGCATTTGTGCTATATCTCTCACTATCTCTCAAACACTAAATCCCTTTGTTTATCTTGTAATACATGAGAGTTGTGTTTCTCAGAGAGTCTGATGGTGAGTTTGTTGATTGTATCGAAGAGTTTGCGTGTGTGGGAACTGTAGTGGGTTGACACTCATTGGTTGAAATTGCGGCTGCGTGCCTGATAAAATATTTTCTCTATAAAGTTTGGCTGATATATCTTCTATGATATCTATGTCAGGAGTGTGGACGGTAAAAATGAGAAGTGCCTAATTCCTTGACACCTCATTGGTTTAAAATTTATCCGATGATATATTTCTACGATAATATCTTCCAATATCTCTATGTTAGAATGGAAAGATGGTAATGATCACGCTTATTTGTTCAAAATATATTTGCAGATATATCAACATGATACACATGCCACCAACGTACCTCTGTAGTAAGTAATCTTATTGGGCAATTATTCATTACACCGGTACTTGGCATAACTATACTATTTTGGATAATATTAAAAGGTATATTCCGTATTGAGACATGCAGAACATATACGTAATGAGAAGATAAGGGAATGTGGTAATGTCTCCTTTTAATATTAGCATTATGTATGCATAGCAGTCTGAGAAAAGTCTTTTAAATATACTAAATATTTTGATTTTCAATCCTCATAATACTTGGTCATATGTCTACCGTTAGATTTATTATTATTATTATTATTATTATTATTATTATTATTATTATTATTATTATTATTATTATTATTATTATTATTATTATTATTATTATTATAACATTTAATATATTTTAGGATATTTTTTAAACTATATACCTTTAGGGACTTAACATCGCCATTTAATTTTTAGAATATTTACTTAGAAGACTTATAAGGGTTTGATAAACTCTTCCATTTAAAAGGAAATCATTTTGGAGGTAATATAATATTAATAGCAAGGCGTTTATTGAATATAATTAATATATAGATAAAAGTACAATTTATCAAATTTACAGGGTCTCACATCCTCCCCTCCTTAAAGAATTTTGGTCCCCAAATTGTGACTAAAATAATTCAGGGTAATGTCGATGCATATCACTCTCAACTTCCCATGTTGCATCTTCAGGGCGATCATGAAGCTGCCATATCACCTTGACTAAGGGAATCTGTTTCCTCCTCAATTCACGAATTTGATGATCGATGATCTTTATTGGCTTTTCTCTATATGTCAAATTTTCCATTATTGGGAGTATTTCTTTAGTAAGGATGTGATTCGGGTCGGGTTTGTATCTTTTTAATCTCGAGACATGGAACACATCGTGAATTCCAGCAAGCTTTGTCGGAATCTCTAAGCGGTAAGCTAAGGTTCCAATCCTTTCTCGAATTTTGAATGGCCCTACATATCTCGGGGTTAACTTCCACCCCCCCCCCCTCGTTTTGGAATTAATCAGTCCTTTTCGAGGTGAAAGCCTTAGGAATATCTCATCTCCCATTTCAAATTCTAGGTCTCTTCTTCGTTTGTCAGCATAGCTCTTCTGACGACTCTGAGCGGTTCGAATTCTCTCTTTAATCAAGCAGACCTTTTCTAAAGCTTCTTGGACTAGGTCCACTCTTGGGATCGTTATTCGTGTTTTGACTTTCTTTGGCGTCCATTGATCATCGATTTTCCAATGAATCGGTGACCTACACTTTCTCCCATACAAGGCTTCATACGGTGCCATTTCGATTGTTGCTTGGTAACTGTTATTGTAAGCGAATTCAGATAATGGCAAATGAGAATCCCAACTTCCTTGGAAATCAAGTACACATGCTCGCAGCATGTCTTCAAGGTTTGGATTGTCCTCTCAGATTGCCCGTCTGTTTGAGGATGTGCAGCTGTACTAAATCTTAGTGAGGTCCCTCATGGTGTAGGCTTTTCCAGAATCGGGATACAAATCTGGGGTCCCTGTCCAAAACGATATCCCTTGGTACCCCATGCAATCGAACAATCTCTCGAATATACGTCTGAGCAAGTTTTTGGAGACTGTCAGTTTTCTTAACAGGTAAGAAATGTGCCGATTTCGTAAGTCGATCCACGACTACCCAAATGGTATTGTAGCCGCCTCGTGTCGTCGGGAGGTCAATTACAAAATCCATTGTGATTAATTCCCATTTCCATTCAGGAACTTCCAATGTTTGAAGTAATCCCGAGGGTCTTTGGTGTTCGTCCTTCACCTGTTGACATGTTAGACACCTAGCGACGAACTCTGCTATTTGGTTTTTCATGTTCACCCACCAAAAGTGTCCTTTCAAATCCTTGTACATTTTGTTACCTCCGGGGTGAATGGTATATCTTGAACGGTGTGCTTCAATCAAGATTTTCCTTTTCAGGTCTTCATTATTCGGCACACAAAGACGATTCTTAAACCTTATGATCTCGTCTTCTTTTATATTAAACTCCGGTCTATCGCCTTTCAGTATTTTGTCTCTTAACTCTTGGAGTTTCACATCCTCACTTTGTGCCGTCTTTATCTCGTTTGTTAAATTTGGTTTATTGGAGATATGGGCACAATTCAGATGTGAATCCATTCTCCTTTGATTCCATGCACTCAACTCTTCTAATGCCTCCCACTCTCGTATCATTAGTCGAGCTACGCTTGCCTTCCTACTTAGTGCGTCTGCCACTACATTAGCTTTTCCAGGGTGGTATTGAATGGAAAAACAGTAGTATTCCATGAGTTCAATCCATCTTCTTTACCTCATGTTAAGTTCTTTCTGAGAGAATAAGTACTTGAGGCTTTTGTGATCAGTAAAGACAGTGAATGTTTCCCATACAAATAGTGTCGCCATTTCTTCAATGTAAATACAATGGCAGCAAGTTCTAGATCGTGCATCGGGTAATTTGCCTCGTACAGTTTCAGCTTTCGTGAGGCATATGCAATTACCTTTCCATTTTGCATTAGTACCGCTCTTAGCCCTTCTTTTGATGCATCGCTATAAACCATAAATCCTTCACTTCCATCAGGAAGTGCTAAAATAGGTGTCGTTGTGAGTTTGCTCTTTAGTTCTACAAAACTTGACTCACACTTCTCYTTCCAATCAAACTTGACTTGCTTCTGAGTTAGTTTTGTGAGTGGTCCCGTAATCTTAGAGAAATCTTTAATGAATCTGCGGTAATAACCTGCTAGTCCAAGAAAGCTTCTAACCTCTGTAACTGTCTCTGGACGCTTCCAATTGGTAACTGTATCCATCCTATATACGTTGAAAGTCATATGATAACAGTAGCAAATAAGTACAGTCATCGACCAATAAACTACACGATAAAGTTTGTAGTAACATAAAGTCTAGTGCAAGTCTACACTATAATTAAAGTAATAAATCATCATTCCTAATCATCTCCGGACTCCATAAGATCCTCCTCAGGGTCCTCTTCAGAGCTAGTCGTGCTCGATAAGCTCTCTACAGTGGGTGTGGGTGGTGGTGGAGCCACTCCAAACTCATCATCTAATCCGGGAATGATACCAACAAGTCCAGCCACTCCATCTCGAACAGTAGCATAGTAATCCTCGTGCTGCTGGTGCTCTACAGATATCATTCCTTCGAGTACGCTAATACTATGTTTCATTTATGTCTTAAGGCGACGAAGTCCCCGGATGGTGGCATCCTGCCCCTCGATTGTTGAGTTCTTCTACTGTAGAGATAGCTCCAAACTGTCACACTCGGCACAACGTGCTTCAAATGCACAGACCATACCATTTTGCTGGCCTCGAAAGATCACTGTGTCCTCACGAGCGTGGGTCAGAGTAGTCTCTAGGGTCTCGATCTTATGTGCTCGCTCTTCCGCTAAGTCGGTGGTCTCCGTGAGCTGCATTGACATGGTATGAATCGTCTCTAGAGCCTGGATGAGCTGCTGCTCTAAAGAAGTGGCTCTAGCCTGCTCAAAAAGAGCAATGAAATGCGACTCACTCCAGTTATTCATCCAGAATACGTACTGATCGTCCATCATCTCGGCCTTTTGGTTCAGTCGGGTGCACTCAAGGATCAAAAAGAGATCAGAATCCATACCTATCACAAGAAGTAATCTCATAAGAAGTGAATCAAGGTTCCATTGGTTCGGTAATAAAAGGTAACTAAAGAAGTTATTAGTAATTAAATAAAGGTTTAAACACTAAAGGTTAGGTAAGCAGGTTCAAAATAAACCGCCAGGCTCTAATGTTAACCCTATCAAAGTTTGGCTTAATCCTAAGGTCAAGCTCTAGTGGTTTTTCCCCATAACAGGCTAAGGGTCCTATCCTGGGTTGCTCAGTGTAAGTGTCTTTCTTACAGCCGAGCTCTGATACCACTTCTGTCACGTCCCGACGGCGCCAAGGTGTGACTATTCGATAATAATAACATAACTCGTTCAATAGCATAGATAATGTCGGCTATGCCGGTAACCAACAATCTTATCGGGTGTTCAACCCGATTAAATATCTTACATATTCTTGAATAATTAGGAGTACTTAAAGTTCGCAGCGGGAATAAATCTCAAATGAGTTATTACAATTTATAATTCCCCAACACGGGGTCTTCAACTATTTACTCCTCGCGGTGCTCCACCTCGGTGCAAGCGTTATCGATGTCTGGTTTCTGGTTTAAAAATAAAAGTAGGTGGAGTGAGACAAAAATCTCAGTTAGCGGGTGATGGTGTGCAAGTGTGGCTTCATTTGGAGTTGAATACAAACATTTGTAATTGGAAAATATTCTTATAACATTCTTGATGCATGTTTTGTTCAAAGTAAATAAATGTAAAAGAATATAAATTCGATGCAATCATTTAATAATGACCAAACGGTGAGTGTAAATCTACAGGACTACACTCTATGTATTCACTCTCCGAGCGACGTTCCCGAAGGACTAGCTCTCAAACACAATCAACTTCACATTAAACGCTAGAATCACATCTAGATGACTTGATTCTTATGTTCTCCTTATGACGCCCATTCATTACCTTCATTTGGCCATAGCCCACTATTATGGCCGAAGCCCACGCCAACCTTATAACGATCGGGTACGACAACTCTTTAGCTCAGGTGTTTACCTAGAGATTGTCATAATCGCGATTTTACCCTATCTACGACCCACTTTTCTTTGGACACTCCGGTCGCCAGTTGCGGGATTAGGTCATGGGGAAACGGTTCAAGACCACAGCCACGCTGTTCGATCATTGACTCGCTCGATCCATACCACACTGGGCCCGATATACCACATTGACTCAATCGCATAAGACTCGAAGGTCCATCACATTGTCAACATGGATGTGATGCTCAATCACTTTTAATAATAATTGGAGTTAGGTGATATGTGTGAGAGGGATAAGATTTTTAAATAAACAATGTGTTTAGAGGATAGTTTTATTCAATAAATCTCGTAAGTGTCGAGATAAAATTATCGAGAATTATGGACCAAGCGACATGGAATTGGAAGTTACAAGTTTAGAGTTAAATAAACAAGTTCTACAAAATGGAACCCTTTTGTATTTTAAATTTTTATTAGTCAATGTTTATTAAAATAATTTCAATGAAATTTAAATTAAATTTATGATCCAAAAATCATTATTTGGAGTTTTATAAAAGTGTTAAGGTAATTAAAATTTAACTCCTTTATTTAATTAAAATAATAGTCACTATTTTAAAATACTCATTTTTTTAGAAAATTAATATTCCATGGACTAGGGATCGGATTGTAACAATTCAAACTTCAAAACCAAAAATATGACAGTAGGTAATAATTATTTTAAGGGTGCGGGGTCATTTTTAATAATTTGCATTTAGCTCCCTTTATTTTGGCTAGACGACAAAAGTCGACTAGTTTCTTTAAAAATTCATAACTTGTGAATCAAAGGTCGCCTCGATGTAAAAAATAAATTTTCAAAATTTCAAATAAAATACATAATGTATGGTCATAATTTTTATTATTTATTTATTATTAAAATTATAATTTGACCCCAAAATTTCTACAATTAGTTTTAGCGAATAATTTAAATTTGAAATTTTCACAAGGTAAAAAATTTATTAGGGTTGGACATGAGTCTATATTAGACCTAAAAGAGTTGAAATTTATTATATTTTAAAGAAATATTATCAAATTTTCTAAAACTTGCCTTTTGACCCTCAACTTTCTCAAAATTGTATTTTTTACCCTTTAGGCGATAACTCTCGATTTTGAACTCCAATATTTATGAAATTTTAAACATGAGTCCAGTAGGTTCATAAGAGTTTAAAAAAATCCTTAAACTGAACTTTTCTGATTTGTTCTAATGAGTTTTAGAAATTTGCGAATTGGCCCCTAAACTTTATAAGATTTATGACTTTGGCCCTAAAGGTCCAAAACCTGTCAATATTCACCCAAAATGTGAGAACATTCTAAGAACATAATAATTCTCATTTATCTTTATTCCTTGTCCAATATTTCTCAATATTTTTGCAAGCAAACCCTCTAATTTTTATTTAATTGCCAAATATAATTATTAATCCATTTATTCTTGCATTTCATTCTCATATCCCAAATCTCAACACATAAACATCAATAAATATTTTTGTATGACATGCAAATATGTGAACAAAATATCATGGTCATTTAATCACAACATACAACAATAATTAATTCATAAATTAGCAATTGTCACTTCTAATAAAAAAAAAGATACTTATAAAATATATAGACAAATATATCATCAATTATTTCACATGCAGCACAAATCCCAAATATAAAATTAGAGCATGCATCATTACCCACCTCAAGTTAGTCTTGAACATATCCTAAGAATTTTCTTACTCCTTCTTTAGCGCTCTTGGCAGATAGATCCTATGGAATGAATAGAAGAATTTGGTGATTTTATGGTTCAAGGATTTTCTAATAAGAAATATGAATGAAGCGTAGATATAATTAATCTGCTTACCTTAAAGTTTGGTTGATATATCTTCTATGATATCTATGTCAGGAGCGTGTACGGTGAAAATGAGAAGAGCTGATTCCTTCTATAATGTTGCGTCACAAGCTATTGGATTTGGGGTTTGATATTCCATGGCAATATGTATCCAATCCTTTTAGAGAATCCTTATGCTTTCTTTATATGTCTCTTCTGACGATGGGATGCAGAATAGATTGATAATATGATTATCTTGATGATACGTATGATCTAGAAAATCAAACCCCAAATCCAATCGCTTATGGATTCAGGTACGCTTCTGTAAACTAAATTTAATATGATGGTTCCTCGGTTATAGCGATGGCTTTCGCTGACGCCTCGTTTAAAATTTATCCGATGATATATTTCTACGATAATATCTTCCAATATCTCTATGTAAGAAGAGAAAGATGGCTGGTAATGGTCACGCTTATTTATTCAAGATATATTTGCAGATATATCAACATGATACACATGCCACCAACGTACCTTTATCTAGTAACTAATCTTATTGAGTAATTATTCATTACGCCGGTACTGGTCAAGAGTTCATTTATGTCTAATAATTTAAAGATAAATAGAAAAAAAATATTTTAATTACCGAGTGAACAACTACAATTTTAAGTTCTATAAATTCATTATAACTAATAACTTCAAAAAATATATTATATAAATTTTAATCGATACATCTCGAGTATATATTTTATAAAAATACTATGACTAAAAATTAATATATGCTGAAAATGTAAACCCGGTAATTTGTGGATATCCCGATTATCCGAATTCTGAGTGTAATCTATCATACAATTTATAGTCCTACTATCAATATGATGCATGGATAGTATATAAATAGTGGGTTTGTTAATACGTAGTGTATGTGTACATTAAGTTTATAGTTGAAAATCAAACAATACTATCCGCTATTTGATTTGAGTTCATTGTTTAAAAGAACGTATGAGCTCGACTAGTCAAGATTTTGTAATAATCTTGAACACAGTCTTAGTTTTGATAAAAACCAAAGCTCGTCTCGATTTCTGTTCTACTCGACTCGACTCAAATAAAATTCAAACAAAACTACCCGCTATTTGATTTGAGTTCATTGTTATTGTTTGAACGTATGAGCTCGACTAGTCAAGATTTTGTAAAAATCTTGAAGACACTCTTAGATAAAAACCAAAGCTTGTCTCGATTTGTGTTCTACTCGACTCGACTCAAATAAAATTCAAACAAACCCAAACATAAATATTAAGCTCAATAAATTCTTCAAACAAGATTGAACACTACTGCACTCGTCTCAATTTGACTCGTTTATAACCCTAATTAAGTTTGGATAATTATGAAACATAGTTTTTATTCATTAATTATACATTCAGTTATTTTTATTTTAACAAATACAGGGGTACTTTAATAAAAATACAAAACTATAAATTAATTTTTTTTTTGGAGTGGTCAAACTATAAACTAAATAGAAATCACATAAATAGAAAAGGAGCCAAATCTAATTATACCTAATCTTACCCAACACGATTACAATACTGAGGCTTCTTTGTTCATCACCTTCTTTAACCTCTAGCTTCTTTTTTTTCCTTAACCTATTTCAGATTTGCAATCAGCAGTCGTTTAAGAAATCGATATTCCGTGTGAAAATCTCATAATTCAATCTGCCCAAAAATCAGTTATGATCGAATATTCCAGCAATTGTGGAGGAATTGTCACCGGCCCAAGTCTGTTATCCATGGCAGAATTGTGCTGAAGAATTAAGGAACCGGGCTGGTGAGTTCAAATTTAAAACACATCTCCATCATTATTGTTTGAATGCAGTGTTATTATTATTATTTTTTATTATATATAGTGTTGTTTGAATTGTAAACATGACAACCAAAATATTCTCGTCAAAGTATTACTCACATTAATCTCTCATTTCTCACACTACATTTTCATAAAAAGGCTAAATAATAGAATTCGTCCCTTAACTTTTTGGACTTGGCAAAAATGGTCCACTAAATACAGGGGTGGTAGATTTAGTCCACCAATTAAGTGTTTATCGCACATTTAATCCAATTTTGGGGGTTTTGACCAAATGAGTTGCAAATTTAGTCCACCAATTAAGATTGGACTAAAAGTACGATAAATACTTAATTGGTGGACTAAATTTACCACCCCTGTATTTAGTGGACCATTTTTGTTAAGTCCAAAAAGTTAATGGACGGTTCTATTATTTAGCCTTCATAAAAATAAATGGCTGGTGGGAATCTTGATTGAAGGGCTTATCGTAACTTTCTAAACTTGATAAGTGGTGATTCAGCCACCCAGGAAGAAAATTCCTGGATGCGAGAACAAATGGATAGTTTACGTGCATCAAGCAGATAGAGAGTTTTGCACGTCGATGCTAAGGGAAACATTCACCAAAATCATGAAGGCAAAGAGTCCAATCTTATAGAGATTACTTTACTGAGAACCCAGTGTATCTTACACACACTTTCCGACAGAGATTTTAGATGTCACAATAACTATTCTCGCGTGTTGTTGAGGGCGTAACAAATCATTGAGATATTTTCCAATAACGACATAATGTTATAAGGATGAAAGAGTTTTCAGCACTCCAAAAGTGCACAATGGCTATACGTCAACTGGCATACAGGAGTCCCATTGACAAAATCGATGAGTACCTCTGTATATTTGAGCAAGTATCAAACCAGTGCTTAGTTCAATTTTGTCATGCGATGTAGATGGTATCTGGCCCACAATACCTATGTAAACTCAACCCAACCGATGTTGCATGATTACTTATATTACATGAAGAGAAACATGAATTTTCTAGCATGCTGGGGAACTTGGACTACATGCATTGGAAGTGGAAAAATTATCCAGTCACATGGCATGGTGCAAACACCCGAGCTGACCAGGGAGCTCCCACTATAATACTCGAAACGATTGCTTCACATTAATTATGGATATGACATGCTTTCTTTGGCCTCTCCGGTGCACGAAATGACATAAATATGTTGAACAAGTCTCCATTATTCAATGATGCAATGCACGGACACGCACCTTATTAATTATACGATCAATGGGACAAGATATACAAAGGGTTACTATTTAATGGATGACAACATTTGTCAAAAGTTCCCAATGGCCTACAAATGAGAAAAGAAGCAAGTCAAGTATAGACAAGAAGCTACTAAAAAATATATCAAACACGCATCTGGAGTGCTCCAAGCGAGATGGACAATTTTAAGTGGTACAACACGAGGTTGTTAAAAAGGGGATTTCGGGCAAATAATGATTGCTTGAATTATATTTCACAATATGATATCAAGAAAAAGGGTGAAAATGCAATCAATTGGCAAAAAGAAGATGAAGAGCCTGAAGATGAATGGCTCAAAGGTGCTCTACAGGTGGGATAAACAAATAAATCATCAACTTCGCATTGATTTTATTGAGCATATTTGGAATAATCCCAATCGTCAAGATCAATGCATGTGTCTTTGTCGTGTTTTTTTTTCTCTTTTGTTGTATTTTTATTTCTTTTGTTGTGTGTCGCATTTTTACTTTTGTTCTCTTTTGTTGTGTTTTTATTTCTTTTGTTGTGTCTTACATTTTTACTTTTTTTTTCCTCATTTGCTATATATTTTTTATTTTATAATATATCGTATTTTTAATCAATTTGTTACTATAAATTTTTTAATTATTTGAAGTAATCATAAATTAATATTATAATCAGAAAAATAAAGAATATATATATATATATATATATATATATATATATATATATATATATATATATATATATATATATATATATAAAATCATAAAATGAATAAATAGATTTAATAGATAAACATAAATAGTATTGAAATATATAATATAAGAATAAGTATTAATAGGGAACATGTGGGACCTATAAAAAGTAGGTTTGAGTGTATGGTAGATAAATGAGATAAAAGTGGGAGGGAGGGAGAGAGAGGGGAGAGAAATTTTGGTGAGTGGCACATTGTGAATTGAAAAGGCGAGAAGGGAAGGGGTTGTGGTTAAAGATGGTCTTAGTGGCATGTAAGAAGTCGGGCCTCATGAGAGCCAACACCACAACCACAAATCCTTCTTCACTCGCTCCGACCGCCGTAACGCTACCAGTTCGCTCACCAACACCACGGACTGCCACACTAAGGTTTTGTTGTGCAAAAACCCCAAACTTCATTAATTGCCGCCTTTATGTATCTCGTATCTCACAGTGACCTAGCAGAAACCACCCTTGAGGAAACGAGGCTGAGAAAATCATGTGTAGATAGAAAAAATCAAATTTCTACCATTGCTGTTTCCAGTAACATGGTATCAAGAGACATGGACTTTGGGGATGAGTTTTGGAACCATTCAAGCAAAGAACACCTGAAGCTGTAAATGTTAAATATTGCAATAGGCATGATGATCTCATGAAATGGAAGGGTAATCAGAAACACAAATATTTCGAAAACTTGGCCTTTTTTTTTAAACTCCCGTGACAATCATCATTTCATGCATATTTCTAGGTGTTCTCGTGTGTTTTTTTTAATGTTTTCTTGTGTCTAGTAATCATTTTTGTTATGTTCTGAATGATCATGTGTATGAGAGCACGAGTCGAGGGGATGAAATGGGGAGTAAAAGCACACAAAACGGAGTTAAAATGATTAAAAAAAAAGTCAAAGGAAACATGCCTCCGCATGTATCTAAGGACGCCCATGTTTTGGCGTTCGATAATCTAGTGCCTAGGGAAAACTCAAAAGGAACACGACTTGACGGTATTTTCTATCAGCAAGGAACTTTTACAAAACGTTTTGACTCGGTTTTCTATGTATTTTGAGGGATATTTAGGAAAAACACTTGGTAAAATAGTATAAAGCAATCAGTCCCCAAGTGATCTCCTAGTCTCCAAATGATGATAAACCTTAGATTTACACTGTAATTGAGGACCGATTGCTTTATACTATTTTACATTTTCATTGATTCACTTGTGCTTTATATTGTTGTTTCAATTTGATATTTTTTGTATTATTAAATTGAGTTTGTTATTTACTTTTGATCAAACGAAACATAAGTAGAAGGAGTTGCATGTAATTCTATACATGGGACGACATGAATCGACCGTATTATGGCGAAACCTATTAGGAAGATTTAATTGTTCGCATTGCTATCTTTATGGTTTTAATTAGGAGGAAGTTTCGGTTAATCAACTCGAGATTATGATTAGATCACTCGAAACTCGAGGTTTTAATTAAATCAAAGAATCTTTATAGTAATTGAAAGCTTGATTTAGTATATTAAGTTTGTAAAAACTTATGTTGAGTTGATTTATTTAAGAATAGCCACAAAGCTGAGTGTAGGGAAATTCTACATTGAAAGATACTTTTCTCATTATACATTACAATTTCTCTTCTTAGCTTTGACTAATCAATTGTTTAGTATTTTATCATTATTTCTAGTTTAAATCTCACAATTATCTTTTCAGCAAATTAATAATTAAAAAAACGATTAGTACTAATATTCATAGTTCTCATGAAAATAACATTCGATACTCACTGAACCATACATTATAAACGACTAGTGCACTTGTCTGAATTTTTATAAACTTTGATCCATACCACATAAATGATGGTCCCAAAGACCCATTCTTTATTTAAAAAACAATTAAAATGTAACAGCTAATGTAGCTATCGTTTGACAAACAAAAAATGTAACATGAGCTAATTAGTTACGAGAAGTTGACTTTTAAACGAAAACAATTTAATACTGAAATAAAATACGAGATTCAGCTGCACATTTTCTGTATTCCGTGACCTGACTACAAAAGGTAGAGTTGCAATCTTTTTCTGTACAACTAAAACTAAAATGAAATCAACGTTCATAACTTATTTACACCTCATGCCCCTAATGCTAAAACACTACCATACATAATACTTAAATGATAGCGTCAAGGTATGAATACTCCCTACGTCTACCAAACTCGATAAAGCTACTATACGTACGGTCCCATATCCCGACGTAAAGGGACTCCGTATCCGGACTGAAGGATATTCCAGAGATCTCACCAAAGAAGTCGATTTCCTGCTCCTCATCATACCCGCTCTCGACGTTGAAAATGTGAACAAAATCTGCAGACTCGGCCATGCCCATGAACCTGCCGTCGGATGTGTAGCGAATGGATCGGACGGCTCCGAGTTCGCCTTTCAGGGCCGTGACCGATTTTGAAAGGTTTCTGGTATCCCAAATTCGGCAAGTTCGATCTTGGTTTCCGGTGGCGAAACTTGTGCCGCTAGGGTGCCATGCGGACGCGAAGGAGTAGTCTGAATGACCACGCAAAGTTGCAATTGCCTGTAAATACACAAAAAGAAAAAAGAAATAGAAAGAAAGAAAAGAAAAGAAGGGATAATTAATTATACAAATTAGCCTCGAGGCATGGAGTATTTATGAAAAAAATCCAGAAAAGTTAAACCTTGGGGGTTTATATTAATATAAATAGGGAAAATTGCAATTTTTGTCCAGTTCGAAAAGAATCCTGTATCTTAAAAAATCTTGCGTTTTATGTCCCCGACCTGTCGGAAAATTTTAAATCCGCCGGAAATGCGCATGTGGGGATATAAAACGCGAAGATTTTTTAAGATAAAGGACAATTTTCGAACTTCCTATATTTAGAGGACAAAAACGTGAAGATTTTTTTAAGATACAGGACAATTTTCGAATCGCCTATATTTAGAGGACAAAAATTAAAAGGGGTCAAACTTACCGGACAAAAATTGCGATTTTCCCATATAAATATTAATGGTACCCCTAAATTTAAGACTGAATCAAACCTCAGTTTCTTTTTCCCTTTTTTTTTTATTTTAAAACTTCTTTTTTGGTAAATAGTACAAACCACAGGGTAGTTTATGTAATTATCCCAAAAACTAGCTGAGATATGGAGTAGTTACCAAAAAAAAAAAAGTTTCAAAATTACGAAAAACACCTTGAGTTTTACATTAATAGAGATATTTAGAGCCGGCAAAATGGGTGGGGCGGGCCAACAGGAAAATTGGACTGGGACTGAAATTTTCAGGCCACCATTTCCCATGGAAATCAGAATAAAATAACCAAACCAGCCGGCCCAGCGGGTCAATGGACCAGGCAAAAAGGCCCATTTTTTTGGACCCAAGAAATTTAGGCCCAGACCTGGCCAAAATTGGACTGGAATAGACCGGTTCACGGGCCGGGCCAGAAATTGTCAACAATAGAAATATTACAGTTGCCCCACTGAATCAAATCTCTCTCTCTCTCTCTCTTGGTAATTTTAAACCTTCTTTTTTTTTTCTTTGTAAATACTACAAACTCCACGGGTGGTTTTAATTATCTCAACATAAATATAGAAACTAATTATTTAGTCTATGTTTGTACAACGTAATATGTCTGTTGTGCAAGGAAATAATAAGTACCTTCCCGGTCCTGAAATCCAGCAACATACCGTCCGGATCATCCCCAACAACTACGACAAGGTTGCCGTCCGGACTGACAGCTGTATGCTGCAGGCACAAACAAAATACATTGAACACACACAAAAAAAAAGAGAGATATACATAGGAGGAGACCGGGAGAGAGAGACAGAGAGAGACTCACATTAACCGGCCAACAAAAATTCAAATGATTAGACATTTGGAAATTGTCCGTATCGAAATCCCTGACTCCACAGTCATTATTTGAAGCTATGAAATGAACTGCGCCACTGAAAAAAAAAAGGCCACTTTCAGGTACTCAACAATAAATTTCAATATTGACAACAACGTTTAACTAGTAGACACCTGCTAGATGTGTATATCTCAACAGCATTAGTAATGGCATTATCATCATATGTTGTCCTGGTGCAGTATGATATTCCAGGCCTGTCTAGATACTGCAATCAAATAAATACAAAAAAAAAAAATCAGAAAAATGATATTAAGCAAAGACATCGCAACAAAGCTAAATAATAAATTCTTTCAAATCATTTTATCAACTTTTTCAGGCTATTAATCATTGAAGACTCGCTGTAAACCAAGATAAATAGGACAAAGTCAAACTGAATGCAAATAGCACTTTTTATTATCTAGGGTCTTATTCTAAATAAATCCTACTGACCACCACTCATGTCAAGCAAAACCATATGCCAAAACCTTCAAAAGCAATAAATAAGAGTATTCAGAAAATAAACATTATAAACCTTGCAAATAAGTTCTCCATGAAATCCACCTGCAACCAGTAACTTATCTTTCACTGCTAGTGTGCTGACCTGGATCTGCGTAAATCCTTCCAACAGGCTTCTAGGATGTTTCTGCAATGGGTAAAAAGAGATTACATGTCGGGGTGATATGAAAAACTATGTAGTTTTACCTAATTACAGAAAAACCCAATTACCTTTCAAATTACAAATCGAGGTTTACATTATTTTAACAAATAACCCTATAACGGAATTTGTAAAATAGAAACAAAAATCAAGGGGGCAAGTTGTAATTTTGAAAGATAGCTGGGTTTTTTTTCTGAAATTAAGACTAAATATCTCTAGAGTGATTTTGTAACCCTTACATAAACAAGAAAAAAAACGGAAAGTGTTACAATACAAACTTCGAAATCACTAACCTCGGAAGGTGCTATATGCCCTGATAAATTAAGAACCTCAGACTTGGTGCATTTTAGAGATGACCAATGCATAAGTGAGTAATGTGACATAAGGTAAACATCATGCTTAGATGTAGCCCACACCAAATTTCTCAACTGCAAGCAAAATCGCCAATTCATCGGTTATCATGCCCCAACTTATAATCTAAATATTTCATTCTAACCACTAAAATCAAAACCTATGTCCTGTTAACGCTCATGGTATTTGCTTTGAGAAAAAGAAAATCAATTATCACAAAATGATAGGCTAATTGAAAGTAAATGACCTAAAAGGAATATAGCCATTTCTAATGATATATTTCTAGTAATAACAATTATTATATTTGTTTTATCAATTATTCCCATTCCAAATTTAACATTCCATAAAACCAAATCAAGAACCACATTATTTATATAAAAAAAAATAAGAAACATGGAGCCTAGCCCACCTAGTTCGATTTTTGGAACAGTAACAAAAAAAAAAGATAATTATGTAACTTGTGAAAACAAGATGCAATTTACAATTACCTGAAAATGCAAAATTGTCGATTTCACAGATCTTGAGTTTCGTCTGAACTCATAGTATGAGCCTCTCTTGTCAGTGGTTTTGCATTCCTATTTACAAGAGGAAAATTCACCAAAGTCAATAAGCATAGATCACACAAATTGAAAAATAAATAAATATATAAACGATGTACACTTTTTCTGATGCCTGCCCAGATTGAGGTACGTTCTCATAATTTCTATACTGTGCCAATCTAGTCTCTCTATACTTATTTCTTGTAGTGCTGAGCCTTTCCCAGGAAATGCCTTGGATATCTTTGCCCTCTCTAGTTTGAGCAGCTGTAGTATCTTCTGTTGTCCTATTGTCCTGTAACCGGGTTCTTATAATACAATCGAGTAGAAAAACAATAAAATACAGAAGAATGTAAAAGAAGAACAAATCAAATTTGGTGACATGAGAATAAGTTAAGTTATGATCGAACGAACCATGGGGTCGTAATCGTCCACATCAGTGTCTGAGCCGCTGCCACCGTTCATATCATCCATCTCATCTAACCCTTGCATTTCATATTATACTAAAAACAATACCAGCATAAATTAGGTGTGATTCTTAAAAGACAGCAAAAAAAAAAAAAAAACTAAATCAAAAGAATATACTTGATAGATAGCTAATTAATCCAAAAAAATGCAAGAAATCTATCAATTAAAAAATGACAAAGGTATGTATTCTAAATTCTATACCTCATATAATTAAATACCATTAAACTCCCACAAACTCACGATTTCTACAGCAGCAACATTTATTCCTCGAGAAATTCGAATGAATCAAAACAAATAAATAAATAAATAATAAACAAAACCAAAAAATCTTTGTATAGAAGCAGAAAAATTGAGCACAACGCTTTATTAATTTATAAATAAATAATAAACAAAACCAAAAAATCTTTGTATAGAAGCAGAAAAATTGAACACAACGCTTTATTAATTTGTTATTTATTTAATTTCACAAACAGATAACAAATGAGCGTGTACGAACATGCATGAGAAACATTTAGCGTCCAAATAAAGCAAAAATTATAAGGCTCTGACCTTCCTCAAAACAGAAAGGAAAAAACATTTCAGAAGCTCTTCAATTTCGAGTCGGAATTAGCAATCGCAGATTTAAATAGAAATCGAATCTGACAAATTGTATTGATTAATTAACAAATCCAGCAAGGTTTCGGGTAAACAGAAGGCGACAGGCCTCGGAGGAGGGAGAGAGAGAGACGGGATGCATGTATCAAGAGTGCTCAAGAATTGTGAACGGGATAACATCTGATTATGCGCCGTCTGACCGTATAAAAGTGCCATTGAAATTGGGACTGATTTCCCACTTTGCCACTGGTGGGTTGTGGCGGTGCGTCGTTGCCACTTATAAAGCGCAAATTATTATAACTAAGCACAATCACGTGTGTAACACTCATATTTAATATTACAATATAATATCTATATATATAATAACAATGTTTTCTATTTGAGGCAATTGTTTTGTCTCCCGCCAAAACTGTTTTCTTTTCCCAGATGGAAACTTTTTTGGCGCAAAAGTCACTTTTGTTGACTTTTTAACTTTTTTTTTTTTAATTTAAATATTCCAGCCGTCATTGTTGACTTTTCTGCACAATTTGAATATTTTTGTTTGGTCGTGAATTTCAAATTTGCATCTATAAA
>BMAC01000620.1:827935-855172 GCA_014905375.1 Phtheirospermum japonicum | reverse complement strand
AACCCTAAACCCTAAACCCTAAACCCTAAACCCTAAACCCTAAACCCAAACCCTAAACCCAAAACCCCAAACCCTAAGACCCAAACCCTAAAACCCGAGAAAACCCAAACCCCAAACCCAACCCTAAACCCCAAACCCAAACCCAAACCCAAACCCCAAACCCCAAACCAACCAAACCCAAACCCTAAACCCTAAACCCTAAACCTAAACCCCAAACCCCAAACCCAAACCCCAAACCCTAAACCCTAAACCCAAAACCCAAACCCTAAACCCTAAACCCTAAACCCTAAAACCTAAACCCTAAACCCTAAACCCTAACAACCCAACCCTAAACCCTAAACCCTAAACCCCAAACCCTAAACCCTAAACCCCAAACCTAAACCCTAAAACCTAAACCCTAAACCCTAAACCCTAATACCCTAAACCCTAAACCCTAACCCTAAACCCTAAACCCCAAACCCTAAACCCTAAAACCCTAATACCCTAAACCCTAAACCCTAAACCCTAATACCCTAAACCCTAAACCCTAAGGGATATTGGAATATTAAAATAGCTTTTGATTAATATATATATATATGAAATTGACAATTATGCCTGAACTTTATCATAAGAAATGCAAGAGGCCAAAAGAATTTGCCGATCAATGTGCAATGGCTATAGTTATGCAAATATGTGGAATGTAGGTTTTTCTTATTCTTGTTGTTTTGATTGTTGTATTGTTAGCCTTTTTATATAGGCTAATAAATTACCATTAATCTTGTAACTTAATAGATAGTGGGTGGTTACAACAATTCAATACTCATTGAATTGGGTGTTACACACCACCACTAACTCTCCATTAATCTTGGAGTTACAAGTCTTTGTTATCCAAATACCATTTGGATAAAAGGTATAAGAAAATAAACATTTTTCTTCATTATTTTCCAACAATCCCCCACATGAAGAAAATTTCAACGATAGGAGTATTTGGTGATAAAATCCAACAGTTGAACCCTGCATAGGATAAGTAGGTGTTACCCTTTGAACCTTCCCTTGTGGAAGTATATTTACTTTACTGGCTGACCAGTAGACGCGATATCTTTGAGCTGTTCTGCAGGTTGTGTAAACGATGATATACCCCACACAAGATTCTCCCAAACACATTTCAATTCTCACAGTTGTGTTCATTCATGGCCCGGAACATACGCCTAGTTCTGCAAGAGGTTTTAAGAATTAAGCCTCACACAATTCCCTTCGAAGTGGCCCCACTTTTCTCTCACATAGGTGATTCTTTATTATTAGTAGACGACACTACTATGCTCAGCTCTCTGACACAAGAATCATTAAAAGCCAATGCTTATACTCTCTCCGCAAATATCACTATTTAAATCATGGACAAATAATAACTTCCTCCATAGTGATACTACGAGTCTTTATACAATTTGGTTGTCCCTTTGAACCTAAATCTTGGGATCTTCAGTCAATTAGGTTGGGTTCTCCATTGTATATCAACTCATTTTTCAGAGGCTTAAGTCAAAAATTTTCTTTATGACTTTACAACTACCCCTCTATTTAACTGATTCGTTAACATATCAGTTTAGTAATTCTTTAACTTCACGTAGTCAACAACAATAACATTAATAGAGAGTAGTTATCTTAATGTGATCAAGGGCTTCTCGTTACTTATAATTTTCCATTATAAATACAACCTTACAATCAAACATTATAACTTTATTTGGTGTAAGTATTGTGATCCGAGCTTTTGTGTATGCCTACTTTATAAATAATTGTCAAGAATTTAATAGCTCGCCCGCAAAATAACGGGATCGCGTGTAGGTTGACAACTTAACTCGAGTCGTCTCTCAAGGACTGACGTTCAGAATCTTTAATGTTCGTTTATTCACAATTAAACACGAAAACTTGTATAAATCGATTTTTGAAAATTATTAACTAAGAAATTAAAAAGCATTAACTAATTATTCTAAACTAATTAATTTATCCTAATTAATTAACTAAGAATTTTAACTAAATTATTAACTAAGAATTATTATTCTAATTATTAAGTTTATAGAATTAATAATTAAATTCTAAATTAATTATTCTGAATTAACTAAATTAAATTACCAACTAAATTAACAAAATTATTTAAACTAATTAACCAACTGAGATTTAAACTAAGGATTAATTAAATTAAATTCTAAATTAAACTAAACTAGATTAATTAACTAACTAATTAAGAAACTAATTAACTGTGAAATCAAATTTCAGAAACTAAAATTAAACTAAAGGTTAACCAAATTATTTAACTAAAGTAAACTAATTTAAAACCTAAATTAATTAACTAATTAATAATTTAAACTAATTAATAAACTACTGAGAATTTGAATTTCAGAAATTAACTTAATCACCTAAGTTCTCTAACAGAGTGCAGCAAATTAATTAAATTAACAATTCAGTTTAAATCATTCTAAAATTATCTAACGGTTATGAATATAACGGCTAACGGTTAGGGTAACCGTTAGCGTAACAGTTAACAAATTCCTAACGGTTATGGCTAACGGTTAGGGTAACCGTTAGCGTAACAGTTAACAATTTTTGAAACTAAAACAAACTGCAACTGCATGCATGAAAGTTCCTCAAACAAACAAATAATCAAACTTCTAATAACTAACATGAGAAACTGGAACTAAACTGAAATTAATAAACTAAACACGTTCAACGAATCTAAACGAAAAGAACATAAACTAACGAATATTCGAAACTTGAAAACTAAATAACGAAACTATGAAAACTAATTAAAGGTTTAAGAGTACTTGTTTAATCTACTGGAAACTGAAAGTACTTCGGCTATTCCGAAGTGTAAGCGCAGCAAAACGGTCGAGAAATGGATGAACGGCGTCGAATGGGCTCCAAAACTCGTTTTCGTCGATCCTTGGCTACTCCTCGATCGTTGCGTTGTTATTGTTGTAATCCGTCTAAATGGCTGTGGTGGATTGTTGTTTTGGTTTCTTGGAAATGCGACTCGACGTTGGAATCCTTCGTTATTTGCATCGTTGAGGATCGCGTGTCCTGCTTGGTTCTCGTCATTATTGATCCCTTGGTTGTTCCCTTCGTTATGCACTTGATTGACGTTGGGATTGTTTAGTAATGGATCTTCATGTCGTATATCCTCCAGTGGGTCTCCAAAGTTTGGTTCATCGATCGGTGGCATTCCATATGGTTGGTAGCGTAGAGGGGTATTATTGTCATTTCCTTGTACTCGGCCACCATTCGTTCGTCCTCCTCCTCTTCCTCCTGGTCCTCGACCTCTAATAGGGGTAGTGTTTGACATGTTGGCCGAATTTGTATCACGATTAATTACGTCGGGGGAATGAAAGAGTCTTCTTTGTCTACCTACTCGTTCAACGTTGTCTATAAATGGCGCAAGTTCGTTTCGTAAACTTCGACGACCATGCATCAATCAACAAACAAATTAAACGCATCGAGTGGTAAACAAAGAACCTTTATACAAATAGACTAAAAAACAATTAACACGAACAAACATTATCAAAACCTATTTCAATACCCGGCAACGATGCCAATTTTTGATCCGAGCTTTTGTGTGTGCCTACTTTATAAATAATTGTCAAGAATTTAATAGCTCGCCCGCAAAATAATGGAATCGCGTGTAGGTTGACAAGCTTAAATCGAGTCGTCTCTCAAGGACTGACGTTCGTAATTTTTAATGTTCATTTATTCACAATTAAACACGAAAACTTGTATAAATCGATTTTTGAAAATTATTAACTAAGAAATTAAAAATCATTAACTAATTATTCTAAAATAATTAATTTATCCTAATTAATTAACTAAGAATTTTAACTAAATTATTAACTAAGAATTTTTATTCTAATTATTAAGTTTTTAGAAATTAATAATTAAATTCTAAATTAATTATTCTAAATTAGCTAAATTAAATTACCAACTAAATTAACTAAATTATTTAAACTAATTAACCAACTGAAATTTAAACTAAGGATTAACTAAATTAAATTCTAAATTGAACTAAACTAGATTAATTAACTAACTAATTAAGAAACTAATTAACTGTGAAATCAAATTTCAGAAACTAAAATTAAACTAAAGGTTAACCAAATTATTTAACTAAAGTAAACTAATTTAAAACCTAGATTAATTAACTAATTAATAATTTAAACTAATTAATAAACTACTAAGAATTTGAATTTCAGAAACTAACTTAATCACCTAAGTTCTCTAACAGAGTGTAGCAAATTAATTAAATTAACAATTCAATTTAAATCATTCTAAAATTCACTAACGGTTATGAATATAACGGCTATGGTTAGGGTAACCGTTAGCGTAATAATTAACAAATTCCTAACGGTTAGGGTAACCGTTAGCGTAACAGTTAACAATTTCTGAAACTAAAACAAACTGCAAACCTGCATGCATGAAAGTTCCTCAAACAAACAGATAATCAAACTTCCAATAACTAACATGAGAAACTGGAACTAAACTGAAATTAATAAATTAAACACGTTCAATGAATCCAAACGAAACGAACATAAACTAACGAATATTCGAAACTTGAAAACTAAATAACGAAACTATGAAAACTAATTAAAGGTTTAAGAGTACTTGTTTAATCTACTGGAAACTGAAAGTACTTCGGCTATTCCGAAGAGTAAGCGCAGCAAAACGGTCGAGAAACGGATGAACGGCGTCGAACGGGCTCCGAAACTCGTCTTCGTTGATCCTTGGCTACTCCTCGATCGTTGCGTTGTTGTTGTTGTAATCCATCTCTAAACCCTAGGATATGTTTATGGTAAGTATGTAGGGTTACAAGTATCGCCCCCCGAGCACACGGATTAAAGATGGTATTTATAGGATTTTTTTCGCGAACTGGGCCGAAAAATCTGTTTTGCTGCTTCCTGGTCCCGCTAACGGTTAGTGTAACCATTAGCGTAACCGTTAGGTATATATATATATATATATATATATATTTTGCATTTCTGGCCGACGACAACGGTTGTAAGGCAATCGTTCTGGAAAGTTACCGTTAGCTCAGAATTCAGCATTCTAATCGTTAACATCGGTTCTCAGTAACCGTTAAGGGTTAGCGGTAACAGCTAACGGTTGGAGTAACCGCTAGGTGTAACCGTTAGCCTCAAACGACATCGGTTCCAGCATCATAACCCTTCTAGAAAGTGTGGCAGCTTTACACCGGAAAGCTCGATCTTTGAATCTTGATCATCATAATTCATCTCTAACGTGCTGAACTCTTCCGGTTACTCAGCTATAAAGTGAAAAAAAACACAAATAATCACTTATTTGCATCAATTTAGCTCAAATTATGGTAAAACAAGTTGGAAGTACAAAAATACGAAAATAAGCATAAACTATCCAACTTATACCAAAAACAATAAGAAAAATAAACTAAATACTACTGAAAATATAGACAATTTTTTGTTAATCATATTGCAATTTTAGCAAGACACCCCCACATTCTCACCATATATTAAAATCACACACATAAGTGACTTATATAAAGTGGTTCACTGTATCTCAATAGTTTCAACACAAGTCTCATACTTGTCTTCATGGAATGTTGATATATAATTCAAGTTAATTAATCTCCACAGAGCATTATAATTAACAAGTCTCAAATAAGTTAATCGAATAATTTATCGATTTACTAACCGTTGGTTCAACAACCATTACAAAGAGTAGAATCGGTCAAACTTTTTTGTTTTAACATTCCATTACAGCGGCATATTCATGACATAATTAGCATCTCATTTGCATTCGTACTTCATCTTATCCTTCCTCATTCAACTTAGAGGATCATTAGTCAATAACCATGATTAGGTTTAAAGTGGTCAATTAGAATAACATATTCCAATACCACTATTTGAAATCATTGAATATTTTCAATTAAGTACGTATGCCAAATAATCATGACTTTTCGTAATCCTTATTTGACTTCTTGAACTTTACTTGAATTTAACAAATTCAATAATCATCTTATCTTATGAGATCATGTATCTCTTGTTACTCTCTTATCTCACTATTCACTTTATTTGACCAACAAGATCATGTTTTTCTTAACCAAAAAAATTAAAGTGATACGAGATTCAAATCATATATTAGATCAAAATTTATTTCACATTATACTTTATAAATTTGCCCAACAAATGAGTCTAAATTTACAAAATTTAGGCCCACAATTTATCTAACTCAAGAGCAAAGGCCAAGAACTTATTTTCAATTGTTAACCTTTTATTAAGGTACACTTGAATATGGCCCACTTGAACAAATTGATGTTGGGCAAAGGTATAACTTAATCAAGGCCCAAGACATTGCCCTTTAATTTTTAAAGTCAAGGAATACAAGGCCCAAACTAAGCCCAGCTGGATTTGTCAAAAAAAAAACAAAACCCTTGTTTTTCTTTTCACCAAGAACAATCAGCCGCTGTAGCGCAACTCAAAACCACAGCTCTGTTCACCACCACCGCCTGTCTTCCGTCCTTTGCCGCTAGAATTACCGGTGAACGGCGCACAACGGCAGAAACGGCATCCCACCACAGACGCCGCTGCGTGAGATTGCCATCTTCGCCGGCGCGTTCGGGCCATGTGCGTCCGTAGCCATCGTCGTCCGACTCCGGCGGCGCGTGAACCAGATCTACGGTCATCGCCGTTAACAACAGCGTCATTCTACTAGCGAACGGCCTAAACCTTCTCCGGCGGCTACTGACGTGATCCAAATCAGACCCAATTTGTCACCGTCGACTCACTGCCCCACTCGCCGCCAAATCCGGCCTCTAGTGCTTTGTTCGACAATATCTTCTCCGTGAACGAGAGTCAGAATCGAGCAGCCCATTCTCGCCACCGTGCTTCGCCCACGGCAGTGCTTGATCCAGATCCAGCTGTGGGCTGACGCCGCCACCAAATCGCAGCTGGAAGGCACACGCCTCCGTTCACCGGCCACCACTTTTGAGGCTCGAAGCCCTCGGAGAGCAAGCCGCCAGACACGACAGCTACCTTCGCCATCCCGTTCAACTTAGCCGAGCCGTCCTCTCGCTACGACAAGACCCGTGGCCGGCAATAGACGCTTAACATCAACAACCACAACGGCTTCATCCCGTCGTGGACGAGACTGAACATCACCATGACTGGCCGCAGCCATCGTCGGCATCCACCTCGGGAAACCAGCCACCATGGCCGCCTCCGTCGAGACCGGACTGTTGCGCACGACTAGGTCAGTTACTTTCCATTGCCACCAACTCCTTTTGTTTTGAGTGATGATGGAATTGAATGGATTATCGATTGTGTAACCATATTTTTTTTTTCAATTTCAAAATTGAATTATCATGAAATTGCTCGATAATAATGTATCCTTTTGATAACATTTTGCATAATTGGACTGTATATCTCTGTAATTATCGTTTTCAAAACACAACTGGAATCTCAAACAAGAAATTGTGCACAACATTGCTTTTCAAAACTTATTTTTAGATTTGCATTGTAGAAGATTTTGTGATATTGGAAGTAGAATTTAATGTTCCTAAATGATATCTGCTGACCATCGAGAAATCCGAGTGCCCTAAAGAGATGGGCACGCCGCCCGCCGGGAAGAGGATCCCGCCGGGAAGAGGAGAAAGACTATTTGCTTCAATCTCGTATGAAGGGTTGAATTTTGTATATTGTTTCGTTTTAGACTCTTCTTTTTAAAGAGATGTAAAAAAATATAAAGGAAACACCAAAAGAATAAATAAGATTTAATCTACTCATCCAAAATTTAAATCCATAAATCAACAACCATAATGATTAGTTGCATAATCAGTTTCCATCAAAAAAATTTATAACAAAATAATCTAACAAGTTCAAAGAGCCAAAACAATCTTAAATTACTAATAAAGCAGAAAAGAAAAAAAATTCATTAATTATCAATTACTACGTCATCACCCAAATCACCATTTTCTCCATGCGACGGGCCACCTCGCCCCAGCCTGCCCCGCCAAAGCTCGTGGCCCGAGTGGTCTAGCCCACGTAGGCCCGTCTCTCAACGGGCCATTGAGTTTTAAACCCATACCCCTACCTTGTTATTGGCGGTGTTATTGGCGGTGCGGGCTGGCCTAACGGGTCAGACCCATCTTGACATGTCTAAGCGTGTGGAGGATGGCGAGTGTTGGCGCCAGTACACGAGAAACTGGGCACTATCTTATTCAAAATCTCAATTATAAAATTTGAGTTTGATTAAAGAGTGGCTCGCACAGCGAAAATGGGCATATACCATTTTTTTGCCATTCGTTTTCACGTCGCTTGTCATCTTCTTTTGACTTTGTCATCTTCTGTCGACTCTTGTCAAAATAAGCAAAGAAAATTAAAAGCACACAAAACGAGATATAATTGGTACACACATTAGTTTTTATGTCTTTTTTTAACTCAAGTTTGGTCATGAAAGAGGCCATCGGGTTAATCTCATCAACTACCAATGAATGAAAACCAAACCAACGATTGAATGTTTTTTTGTGATCAGTCGTAGACAGAGGGGCTATGGGATGGACTCTATTTTGAGCGATTTTTTTTGTATTTGATGATGACACTAATGTTGTAATGTTGCATTACGTAGTCTCTTATCACACGAGGTGATCTTAGCTAATACAATCGTGTGATTTCGGATTTTTCGCTTCATTAGGTTCTCTCTACATATGCAGGTGAGAGTCCTTATAGTGTTGATGATCTAAGGGTGCAATATTTTGGTAATGAGAAAGTTAGATTTGAGCCTGGTGTCATTCTTCTTTTCGAATGACAACTTCTCTTCAAATACGAACTTATCGGTGCATGATACATTAAAAATTACAAAGATTATTTTCTTTATTATTATTTTCTGATGTCGGTCGATCAAAAGAGGTCTTTTATTAACTATGAGTATGGAAATTGGCAGAGGAGGATGTTAAGGGTGAGAGAATTTTAACTAGGACACATTTACTCTCAAGTTTCATCCAAACCAGATACGCAATGTACCGATGACTACCAAGAAACGCAAAAGGATGGTTTGCCATTTCTTTCGATTTTCGATGGCCTTGTTGGTATAATATATTACTATTAATTAATTTAATTCTTTAATACTCCTTCCATTTAGAATTAATTCATTTAATTCTAAACGGAATGAGTATAAAAAAATTAAATTAATAGTAATATATTATGACCATCGAAAATAAATAAAATGAAACCATTTTTTTGCGTTTCATGGGAGTCACATGTACATACCTATTAAAATTCTCCCATTCTCTCACCCTTTGCCATCCTCCAACTCCCACACCCATAGTTCAATAAAAAAACTTCTTTTGATCGACTGGCATCAGAAAATAATCTTTGCAATCTTTTAACGTATCATGCACCGTCAAGTTGTTATTCGAAGAGATAAATGAGACTCAATTCTAACCTTCTCATCACCAAAATATCGTCCCTTAACCACTGAAAACAAGTAAGGACTTTCTAGATCGCAGACTTGCATATTCGTGCAGAGAGAATCTAATGAAGTCATGACAAATCCAAAACCACACCTCAGCGTCGGTCGTTTCAGCTAGAATCACCTAATGTGATAAAAGGCTCTATAATACAACAATATGTGTCATCATTACACATTAAAAAATCGTCCAAATTAAAAGTCCAAACACTCCTTGTACACACCATCCCATAGCCCATAGTTTACGAGGGATCACACCAAGAGCTTTCACTTGTTGGTAGGTTGTTAGTTGATGAGATTATTATTATTTATTTGTTTCTATTAGACTAACTATGTCACTAACAAGGTTAAGTTATTACATGCACTTAGACATTTGTGTTATTACTTGGTCATTATTAATGTTCTTTTAATTTAAAATTACATTTATCAATTATATTTCATCAACATGACTACTCGGTTTACAAGAGGGAGACAACATGGAGGGAGACAACATGGAGGTGAGAACATGTTCTTCATTTGGTTTAAATTCTTTACTTTTTTTCAATTTTCTTTTTCATTTTTCTGCAGCAAAGACGTGAACATTCGAGGGTCTTAAGTAGACTGCAGAGTTGTGTCAGATGGTTCATGACGAACCACGCTGGGAGCGCCAAGAGAATTGCTCTGGAGGCTAAGTCATTACTCGTGGCCCTCCATGATAAGGTAAAAACCGCAAAACAAAACGAGGAAGGGAGGGTGGGAGGGCGAGCCGAATCGAGTCGAGGTGTTGAGTGGGGTGGAGTCGTCGTCGAGTGGAGTTGAGTCGTCGAGGCGAGGCGTCGTCGGAGTTGAGTCGTCGAGTGAAGTCGAGGCGAGGCTCGCCTCGACTCGCCTCCACTCGACGACGATTCCACTCCACTCTACTCAACAACTCGACTCGAGCGGCTCGGCTCGCTAGCCCTCCCATCCGATTTCTCGTTTTGTTTTGCGGTTTTACCTTATCATGGAGGGCCACGAGTGATGACTTAGCCTCCCAGCGTGGTTCGTCATGAACCATCTGACACAACTCTGCAGTCTACTTAAGACCATCGAATGTTCACGTCTTTGTCTTTGTTGCAGAAAATTGAAAAAAAGTAAAGAATTTAAACCAAATGAAGGACATGTTGTCTCGACTTTTAAATTTTCTTTCGACCAGGTCTTGGATTTCATTTTCAGAGAATTCGGGAGTCTCCGGCGGTGCTTATGCCCTCCCTCTTGTAAATCGAGTAGCCATGTTGTTGAAATATAATTGATAAATGTAAATTTAAATTAAAAAAATATTAATAATGACCAAGTAATAACACAAATATCTGAGTGCATGTAATAACTTAATCTTGTTAGTGACATAGTTAGTCTAATATAAATAAATAATAATAAACTCACAAAATTACAAATACTTATTGATATTTGTCACTCTTTTACAAGCTGCATGTGAGGATGGGCCTTGTTGATTAATCTAAATATTTGAAAAAATTATATTCTGTGTAAACTATTTTAAATTCCATTTTTTTAGTAATAATAATAATAGTACTCACAAAATCAAAATACCTATTTATAATTGTCACTCTTTTACAAAGTGCACTTGAGGATGAACCTTGTTGACCCTAATATTATTGATTATTATATATAACATATAATTGTCATGCTGATGCATCTTTTATATTTTTATTTATTTTTTTTTCTGTAAAAAATAATAAAAATACTATTACTATTCATTAAGCTTTTTTCACAGCTTAGTGCAAATTTAAAAATGCATTATCTATAGACTAAAAGATAATGGACTAACTCAAACCCCCAAAATCCAATTAACCCCAATTTTCCAATCCAATTACAAAGCAAAGAAGATAATACAATTACAAAGCAAAGAAGATAATAGACTAACTCAAACCCCCAAAATCCAATTCAAAATACGACAAATAAATATAAACTAAGCTACCTAGGATTGTCGGTGGTGCTGGTGGAGAAGGCTTCGTGGTTGTATTTGAGGGGGTCGGAGAAGAGAGCATAGACGAAGAGATACGGGTTTCACTGGAGATCGGCGGAGGCGCTGTGTGGCGGCGGCGGCGAGGGGGTTGGAGCTCTTAAACGAAGAGATACGGGTTTATCGGCGGCGGCGCTGTGTGTGGCGGCGGCGGAACGGAGTTCTCTATTTTTTTTTATTTTTTTTTATCTCAATCTGATTTTAGTTCCCATAGATGATGACAATTTAGGTCTATATACATTTGCGGCTTCGTTGCAAAATTGATCCCTTAACTATGTGTTGCTAGCAATTTCGGTCTTATAAGTATATCTTAATTGGCAGTTTTGGGCTTGTAAGATTTTGGTTCATTGCAATTTCAACCTCTTAAGTACTAATTTGTGTACATTTGGTCCCCATAAGTTCTTTTTTTTTTTGGCAAATTTTATTCAAACGACCATTTTAATATTTCATTTATTCCCAAAATGTTATCAATCCCCAAATATTTTGCGCAACAGTAAAATGAAATCAAATGACTAAAATTACCCCATCTAGAAGTTACAGGACTAACACTACTAACATGGTCTTTTCTACATATAGGTACTCGTTATACATGTCTGTCGACAGGTACCCCTTTAACGAATGCCATTTGTCATTAATCAATTTATATTAATTAATTTAAATATCAATATTAATTTGTTATTCTCTATAATACCCTTTTGTATGTTTAATTATTTACATAAAATGAACAAATATTTTTAATTTATTATAAAAACACCCCAAAAGTTTATTAATCACAAAATAATCATCAAATCATAAATATATTTTACAAAATACCCCTAATTAATCATAAAACTCAAAATATAAAGCCTAATTAATCATAAATCCAATTTCACTTACACCCATAGTTAATCATAAATCCCCTTCTCGAACGCGAGCTTATCGCCTAAATCTATAGACGAGCTCATGAATATGAAGAAATTCCACTCCTATTCATGATGATTTTCTTAGTATTTTGGGGTTGGCACAAAGGATGTGATCACACAAAGGAACAGAATCAAGTCACTAGGTTTCTTTGCAGGATTCTCCAAATGGATAGATCAGAAGACCAAGAAATGAGGTGGTGGCAAAAAGATCTTGAAGAAGCAAGCTTCGATGTGTTTGAAGACGGCCATGAATGGCATCCTGTTTAAGGGACAATAAGTTGGGTAGAATATTGTGCTGCGTTACTGCCAAAGAAACTAGACTTCCTACAAAAACTTCATTTTCGATTGAAATGGAGAGAAGTAATATAGTCGCTGCTTCACCAAGTAGTAATTGGTATTTAAGTAATTCTATTTCCCACTTTTGGTTGAGAACTAAGTTTGAAATTAACATATTTCTAGATCAGTCCTTAATACACAATTGGTGTTTCTTTTATCAAGTCCTAAATACACAATTGGTGTTTCTTTTTTCTATTTGTTAATATTACTCATCATTCATTTTCTTTTTGAAATGCTTGTGAATAATTTTATCTTTGGTATAATTTTTGTGGGTATAATCTTTATGTTTATAAGCTCTTTTTGTTTCCCACTTATTAATCTTTGCCTTGGTTCTAATGTTAAATGAACTGTATGGTGAGAAAAGAGAAGAATTGTGTAATATGGCCCAAAGTGACACTTGTGGATTGGGCATCACATCTCTTTGTCTGGCACATCATTTTTTTTTTTGCTCAACCCAAGCCCGTTGTATAAGTGACAACCTTCGTTTGACGGGTCTTGGGTGCCCGTTTAACCCGCGGCTAGTTGCACCCCTTTCCCATCTCTCTCTCTCTGTATGTGTGTGCACTGTGTCTCTTTCTCCATCTTCACCCTCGACTTATCTCCTGTGACAAAAATCGAGTATGTGTGAGAAGCATTTACGATCTCCGTGGTTTTGTGCCTTTGTGAATGTGTTGTACGTGTATGTGGGAGACTCATCGGATTTTGTCACCGACAAGCGTTTTTTTTTTCATAATTAAGGTTCCATGAGAAGGGTGGCCGCGATGGGGTTGTTAGTTTCTCCAATGGTTGCTACTGGAGGCTTTTAGGTTGAGCCATCCCTAGAAGGTTGATTTCGGTTGTCAGGTTTGGTGCGAGTTTAGGGCCAACGAACAGAGATCTGAACTTGTCATCGTCATCCCCTTCCCGGCGTTGCCGAGGCTAGCTCCATTTCCGATCGACATCGAACTGTGGCTAGGGTTTTGGATCTTATTTAAGATCCAATCGGTTAGACGGTCTTCGATTCCAGTTTTTTATCGGGTTTACTTACTTTGTGTTTCTTCCTGATTTCTACCCTAAGTGGTTACTTGTTGTTGCATGTACCGTTTTCCGGAGTTCTGAGCGTTTGGTGACGATGGCTGAAATAATACAACTGGAGACGAGGGCTTGCAGCTGACATCGAGCATATGAGTGGGCTAAGGACCGAGAGGACTCGTTATCAAGGAGCTCGGGCCGGGGTTCAAGCAACCGAACAAGTAGCAGCATCGGTTAATTATGGACAGCAAGGCTGCTGTTCGGGCCGATGACTAAAAGAAATTTTATAAAACCTAATCGCACTTTCGTTTCATTCAATATCGCGGGTACCGGATAGCTGGCCACCGAACACTGTTGAGGGGAAATGTTTCGTGAATTTCGCTGCATTATTATTGTGAAATAAACAAAATAGCTTAGTTTACGTCTAGGTATGTAGCCTTGGATCGCTGCCCTCGATTGAAATGGGGAGAAAGGAAATACTAAGCCGTTACCAGCGTAAATATATTAAGTTAGTTAGAATTATGTCCAGGAAAATCGAGGATTTTTAGTCCTTTTTTTTTGTCGGCTATCTTAAAAATGACGAGAAAACGCATATTTGGACTTATGAACTTATATTCATACGCATAATTTGGTTATGAAATTACTTATATATAATGTTAGCTCTACTTTATGGATTTAATCAATAGCAGCTTTCTTCTGGTTCTTTATTTTTAGGGAAGAAAACACTAAACCCCCTGAACTATTCGGATTTTTACACTTTACCATACAAAGTTTTTTTTTACACTTTACTATATGAACTATGCGATTTTTACATTTTACTCTATATGGACAATTTTACCCCTGGTGAAAATTACACTTAACCTCCTACTATGTGTATTTTTGCACTTTTCCATATACGTATTATTTTTTTGATTTAACCAAAATATTTCTTGCTTTATTTATTAATGTTTACATTTTATGTATTCATTACCTACTAAAATTAAATCACTAATATATAAGTATTCTAATATTTATTTTTAATTACTAAACCTATTTATTATATGTATTCATATTATAATATTTAATTTTGTTTTATTATTATAATTAAGAAAAATAGATAAAATTTATCGATTTGGTAGTATATTGGGCATGTAGCGATTAAGATATTAAATAATAAGTTTGGCTCAATATTCTCGAATTTAATTTTCATATTTTAATAAAATAATATTTTTACAAATAAAATCAAACCAAAGTAACTATGTTAGTAGTGTTTTTAACTTGTACCAAAGTAATAAGTTTGGTTCGTATTTTCTATTTATGAGTTCGAAACACTACTAATATAGTTAGATTTATCAATTTGGTAGTATATTGGGCGTGTATCGATTAAGATATTAAATAATAAGTTAGGTTGAATATTCTCGAATTTAATTTTAATATTTTAATAAAATAATATTTTTACAAATAAAATCGAATCCAAGTAACTATGTTAGTAGTGTTTTTAACTTGTACCAAAGTAATAAGTTTTATCCGTATTTTCTATTTATGAGTTCGAAACACTACTAATATAGTTAGATTTATCAATTTGGTAGTATATTGGGCGTGTATCGATTAAAATATTAAATAATAAGTTTGGTTCAATATTCTCGAATTTAATTTTAATATTTTAATAAATTATATTTTTACAAATAAAACCGAACCAAAGTAACTATGTTAATCTTTTTTTTAACTTGTACCAAAGTAATAAGTTTGGTTCGTATTTTCTATTTATGAGTTCGAAACACTACTAATATAGTTAGTTTTGTTTTTGAATTATAGTATTAAAAGAAAATTAAATATTATAATATGAATACATATAATAAATAAGTTTATTAATTAAAAATAAATATTAGAATACTTATTTATTGATTATTTAATTTTAGTAGGTAATGAATACATAAAATGTAAACATAAATAAATAAAGTAAGAAATATTTTGGTTAAATCAAAAAAATAATACGTATATGGCAAAGTGCAAAAATACACATAGTATAGGGGGTTAAGTGTAAAAAAAAAACTTTGTATGGTAAAGTGTAAAAATTCGAATAGTTTAGGGGGTTTAGTATTTTTCTTCCCTTCTTTTTAATTTGGTTTTGAGCCTATCCAGTGAGCTTCACTTGTATACAAATGTTCCTTAAATACTAAAGTCCTGTTTTTGAATGAGCTTCCCATCTTCAACTCAAGAAAAATGATAGAAAAAAAGAAAAACAATAATTGTTCTTATTCCAAAGAATGATTAGTCTTTGTTTGGTCCCCTATAAAATCATCTCGAAGGCTTCGGTAAAAAGGCTACAATAAAATCATATCCCACTTATTGTTGAAAAACAAGGCGACTTTATTCCGGGTCGATTGATTACGGATAACGCCATTTTAGCTTTTGAATCTTTTAATAGTTTGTCTAAAATCAATTATAGATGGCTTTCTCTTCATTCTTTGCCTAAAAATTATATCCGAGTATAGTTAGGCATCAGGACAGGAAGTTAACTTGGATAAGACAACAATCACATTGAATTGAAGAGCCCCAGTTGAAGATTTCAACAAATTTATATGCAAAAACAAAATATGTATACTAATGTTGAACCAACCAATACAAGTCTTCAAGTGTCCTACACTGTCAAAAATCATAGTGCCTGCAGTAATTACTAGCAACACTTGAGAGAGTACTATTGCATGGTGCCATCAGCCCTTCGATCGTATAAGAAAGCGATTTCGCCCAATCAGCTTTCAGTAGTAGTGTCTGTAACGTATGCATGACTTCATAACCCGGGTCGAGCTTCCTCTGCCAACCCTACAAGTTCCAATAATAATAATAATAATAATAATAATTCACAACCTCTTCAAAAATTTGCTCACAAGAATTCAACTATATCGGAAATATAGAATAATAAAGTGAAAATTAAAGACCGACTTACCTCGCGGACCAAAATCGTGACCATCATAGTGCAGATATTACCATCGACCTTTACTTTATGATGACGAACTTGCTCGAGTAATTGCTGCATGCATTTGGCAGGATGCACAATGTCCCCTTCCGGCGTACCCCAAAAATCAAACGACTCTTTCAATTCCTGTCAAAAAGCAAAGAAATAAAAATTCTAAAAAATAAAAAAAAATGGCAAAGGCCATTTATTTAATCAAACCTGAACGAAACCATCTGGTATTTGCATAATTACAAAAACTCCCCTAAAGTTTATGGTATTTGCACAAAAAACTCAACTAACTATAAAAACCACTCCCGAGGTATGATTCCACTTTTATTTTTTCCCTAAACGTTCGTTAAGCTGATGGATTTTCCTGACTTCAGAAAATATATCACCATTACACCCCTCAATTTTCAAAATATTACATATACCCCTGGGTTTTCATCCGTCTATTTGTTATATAAATGTGTAATGTAACCTCAATGGTGGTTTTCGTAATTTTCAAAGTTGGTTGGGCTATTTTTATAATTTGGCCAAACCTCTGAGTAACATGTACTTGTGATTATTTTTAGTAGTATTTCAGTTTACTTTTATTCGTGTTTTTGGTATAAGTTGGACAATTTAAGCTTAATTTCGTATATTTAGACTTCCAGCTTATTTTACCGTGTTTTGATCTAAACTGATGCAAAATAAGTGATTATTTGATGTTTTTCACTTTAAAGCTAATTAACCGGGAAGTTCAGCGCATTAGAGATAAAAGCACAATGATCGAAAGATGAAGATCGAGCTTTCCGGCGAAAAGTAGCAAGATTTTAATGCTAATGGTTAGCACTAATGGTTACTATAACCGTTAGCAGCTACCGTTAGTACTAACGGTTACTCTACCGTTAGTCACGTCAATGCCGAATCGTTAAGGGTGGAATTGAAGGCTTAACGGTTACGCTAACAGTTACTATAACCGTTAGCCATAACCGTTAGTGAAGAAAGCAGGAAAGACGAAAATAGGAGCTAACGATTACACTAACGGTTACTATAACCGTTAGCGGGGCCCAGAAACAGCAGAAAACAGACTTGCGGCCCAAGACTTGAAGAATCTATATAAACCACCCATTAATCCGAATTTCGGGTGTGTGCAAGTGTGTGTAACCCTAAAAACATTACCATAGTTTAATCCTAGGGTTTGGAGACGAAGAACGACAACAAAACGCGAGGACCGAAGAATCGACGACGACGAGAGTTCCCGAAGCCGTTCGACGCCCTTCATCCGTAGAAGCTCGGTTTGCTGCGTTTACTTTTCGGAATAGCCGAAGATCTTTCAGTTCCAGTAGCTATAGCAAGTAATTTTCGTAGTTTTAAATCTTTAGTTTCAAGTTTCGAATATTATTTAGTTTACGATCGTATATCGTTTGGATTTCGTTGAACGTAATTGGTTTGTTATTTTCAATTTATATTCAGTTTTTATGCTATATGTTGGATGTGTGATGCTCTGTTAGTTGGAGATTAGTTCATGCATGCAAGATTTCAGTTTGGTTTATTTTCATTTCGTTAACTGTTACACTAACGGTTAGTGTAACAGTTAGGGTTAGTTCTTCGTAACCGTTAGTGAATTTTCAGTTGGTTAATTCGTTAGTTTTAGTTGCTGAATTCTATTTGATTGCTTAGGTTATTAATTTAGTTTCGGAAATTCTATTTCTTAGGTTATAAATTAGTTTTCGTATTAATTAGTTTAAATTTCTTAATTAGTTAATTAATTTTTAGTTTAATTTAGTTAATCATTAGTTTAATTTTCAGTTAGTTAATTAGTTTAGATAATTTAGTTAATTTAGTTGGTAATTTAATTTAAGATAACTATTTTTAAATTTATTATTGCTTTAGTTTTTATTAATAAAATCAAAAACCCCAATTTGTATGAGTTTACTTGTTTATTCGTGATTGAGAAAAACATCTAAGAGAACGAACAGTTGTCCTCGAGAGATCGACACGAGTCAGCTTTCCACCCTACTTGCGAGCAAGCTTGCGTGTTTTAAATTAAAATATATTAAAAAGGGGTGCACAAAAGTTTGGTTCAACCTCTCGAGAGTATTTTCGTATTTATCCCTGAATTGTAATGCAAGCATGATATTATCAATCCTGCAATTTCTTAACTTTCTCTGCTTTATGCTCGGGTTTAGCTTTTTTTTTTTTTTTTTTTTTTTTTTTTGGCATGAAACCCTTTAAACATATCAAGTCATGGACTAATATGAAAAAAAATTTATAATCAATTTACAATTAATGCATATACAGTTTTTAAGAAAACAATCCCATGAGACGGACGAAAATCGAAAATTCCACAATACGATGCTGGAATTCTGACGCTGCCCGCAACTGGAAATCATCAACTGTTGTTGCAGAGGCATTTACTGGAAGAAGTAATCCCAATCCTCAGTGTCGATCATAAACTCAGCAAGTGATGCCAGAAAGTCATCACCACAGTGCTCCACAGTGATGAAATCTCGCTCATCGACACCTTAAGAAGAAGATAATCACAGTAACAACAAATTACCAATCCAGGAAAACAAGGAGAGAATGGATTTCATTCAAAACAAGAGTGAGCATTGAGATCAAGTCATCGGGCTATTAAATTCTTAGAGTAGATATGAATTGAAGTATAAATAGTACTTATGTAAAAATAGTTGGTTTTTTTCAATGAGAAAAGGCCCCCTTTAGTAAGATTAAGAAATTTTCACAAATAATTTTTCATCGTCTAAATTCTATATATTGAAAAAAGTAAAACATCTACAAACATACAAGAAAAAACCTGTATCAAATAATTATTAAACTAACCTAGTTATTTTAGCATTTTGAGAAGCAAAATCATCAATAAGCTCGGTAAAATCGAATGTTTCCAACATCTCATTTTGAATACTTGAAATTCTTAACTTGTCTAATCTATCTTGGGACAGAGTTGAACGCAAGTGTGATTTTGTCAATCTTAGTTTAGAAAAAATCATTTTTGTTAATGTTACAATCCAGTATATACGGTTAACAGGATTCTATATGCAATTAAACAGTACAAAACAATCTAAATCTCTAACACACAAACTAAAGAACGTCAATTGTAGATATTCTACTAACTTTGATTTATTTTTTAAATTGATATTATATGAACCTCAATTTAGGCAATTTTTATGGCCCTCAAGTCTAAACTTACATTTTCTTCTACAAAATTTTCTCCAACATGTTAAATATTGTACATTAAGGGCCCGTTTGGTTGGGGAGATGGGATTGGACAAATTAGTCAAGGGTCTTGGGATAGCACTATTAGGATTAAAATGTTCTCGCGTTCGATTCGATTGACTGAGCGGATCTTATCCTGATGGGTCACTCGTGCTTTATGACGTTTGGTTCCCAAGACACCCCGGCTAAGCGCCCAAATGACCGGACTACCCTCACCATAATTTTGTTATATTCCTTATACGAGAAACTCAAAATTCTAGCTTTCTCCGCCGCTTCCTTTGGATACCGTCCAGAGCGCAGTCGGGATCTGCTGAAGCCGACAGTGACGTTGGTGAAGGATACGATTCAAGGCACAAAAGTAAGTCCGTGTTCTGAGTGTGTGAGTTTTTTGTTTAATTATCATATGCCCATCCCTATTTTACAGAATGCAACCTTTGGGTTGTAATTGATGCTGGGGTATGTGAATTTTAAATCTCCATGGGTTTTCTGTTCATAGTTTGAATACTCATTTCACGAGCAGGAGGAACAACTTCATTAATTTGTAATTTGATTACATGTCTATGCATTGGGTGCGCAGGTAGCTCCCAGTTGGGATTTGAGTTGTACATATTGCATTACATATTGGTGATGTCTTTAATAATTAATTATTGATGACCGTGATTTTATGAGTGCACGTTGCACCTGGTTTGGTATGTAACGTTGCTCTTGTCCACAGCTACCTCTAACCCCATTAAAAAATGGTTTTGAGTCGGAGCTCGTCGTTGTCCCAGTCGTACAGCATGTCGTTGCGTTGTCAGACCTGTAACCTCGAGCTGCCCAATCAGTGTAATTGTGGTATGGCCGTAAGAGTTCTAATTTCTAAAATAAGAAGGAATCCTGAACGGCGATTTGTCTCGTGTCCGCGAAGGGGGATAAATTCATATTTCCTGTAGGATATTTACTAGTTAATTATTGTTCTGAGTCGTTCTGAATTTAAATTGCAATGAGTATGTACGACGAGCTGTATGCGGGTGCGTGGTGTGCGTTTTGTCTCACGCACGTGAAGGGGGGATAAATTCATATTCCTTGTAGGATACTTACTACTTAATTAGTGAATTGATTTGTTTTGAACTTAAAGTGTGCTGAGTATGTACGGAGGTCTGCAAATGTGGGTGTGTGGTTTGACTGATACTCTTATTAAACTCGCAGGACAACAGATGCAAATTCTTCCATTAGCTTGACCCACACGGAGACGAGCTTACAAGAGAATCAAATGAGTCGTTACACAAATGTATGATGAACTACAGGACGGAGTTGGATGCTTGCGAGGCGCGATTGGCAAGGGCTTCACATTGCACGATCCTCTCCTGGAGTCTGACCTTGATTGTGGTTTTATGTTGGTATGGGCAATACCAGTTACTTGCCTGTCGGGGGGTAAAGTTCGGTTTACATAGGGTTATGTAAGCAGAACCCTTGCGGTTTGTACTAACATAATAGGGCACCGTTGGTTCATGTATTTATCTAGTGTGTGTGTGTGTTGTATGTGGTTCTTGAGTTTGAAATTTTGGCACATTTCAAACTGCTTTACTTAGACTTGTGAAAATCACAAATTTTCTGGTGTGTATTTTTCTTCCTTTCTTTTCGGTTTCTAATGTAAACTTGTAACGTGTCTTAATGTAATGGTGCAAGTTCAGACTACATATGATTTATCTTCACATGTGAATCTTGGGTTTATGAGCAATTGTATTGTGGCTGTTCTCTAATTAGTTAATTATTGGTGAAATGAAATCAATTTTGACTTGAAAAAACACACTTGTTGTCAGTTGGATATTGTGCCCCACTGGCTTAATTCAAAAAATGGCTCCTTCTCCACCTCATCAGGAATATATTCCCTACATACTAGGAGAGTGGGGACCCGTGTTGGGATGACCTACGAATTGTCTTCGATGGATTGTATGGTTCGCGTCCAACCCCAAATGATGTCGTCATCAACGTGAGCTCTCAACTGGAATCGTCTCGACTCGGTGCCCAGCCCCTATCCCTCGTACACTTCCTCCTCGGCAGCCCATCAACGTATTTGAGTACTCTTCAAGTGGTGCCCGTTCGCTACTCGATCTGTGTGAACAACTTGCCGGAGGATCCGGTTACACATCTGAAAGTTCGGTTAATCAACCAAATATCTCGCCAGAACACGAATCAAGCAACAGCATTTCTGGTACTAGGTCCCCCGCACCGCTCCGCCATCCACCACGTTTAAGTACTCTGTCACCATGCAAGGGATCGAACATGTTTGGAGGCTAGTTTTTGTGAATTGCATTATGTTTATCGACTGTAATTCTTGTTTGTATCTGAGAGCGGATACATGACTTTGACCTTACTTTTGAGCCTGCAGGGTGTCGAAATCCTATTAGGAGTTTTAGTACTTTTTAACGTTATGCTAGTATATGTTTGTGCTAAGTTATGTACTCTTATGAGCATGGATAATTTTCAATATTACTGTAACGCCCAAGTTTTATTTTATTATTATGTTAAGCCCAATTTGTTTTTTATATATTCTTATATTTCAAGTCCAATAAGCTTTTACCAATTCAATTACATTATTTTCATTTTTATTTTATTATACTAAAGCCCAATCCAAAAATCTATAACTTAGCCAAGCCCACCAAAACTCTAACCTTTCAAAATGAATTCTTTTATTTATTTACTTTGTCTTGGTTTAAAACCCAACCTTATCCACCCCAAACCTCTTCCACAACCACAAAAACTTGTGTTATCTCCATTTCATCACCCAACCTTCTCTTTTTTTTTTTACTGCATACAACAAGCAACAACATACAGGTAATGAAATTGTTTATATTTTATTTTCTGTCGTGTTTCTGAATTTTTCAAACCAAGCCAGAACCTCCGTTCAATCTCCAAAACCCCAAACAACAACATTTTCTGTCCAAACCATCACCACCACAACCCGTTTTCCGACCAAAACCACAGTCCCCAACACAGCCACGACAGCCCGAATCAAAACCCAACCGTCATCCGAATCGATAGCCACCAAATTCGAAACCCGAAACCCACATCCTCCATCTCCACCCCCAACCACCAACTATAGTTTTTCTCGGCCACAGACGAAGGAAAAGCTGCAGCCGCGTCGCCGTCGCCTCACAGATGTTTTCGGCCACCTTTTCCCTAAATCTTATGGCCAGAAGACAAGGACGTGACCCTTCCCGAAATGAGCCTGCAGCGGTGGATTTCCACCGGAGAGAGAGCCCCCGGCTATCGCCTTGCCCTTGCCATCGCTGCGCTGATTTTCTAATTTTTGATTTCAAATTGGGAAAGAAAAACGCCGCCGCCTCGCCGACGCCCCATAGCTACCGCCACCGTCGATTTGAGTAGCTGCCACCGTGGTTTCACCGCCGCCTGCACTCTCGTCCGCCGGCGACAACCGAGGAAGGGAGAGACCTGTGGTCGCCGATCTCTGTTTTTGGAGGAGGAGAGGAGAATTTGCGTCGTCTGCGTCCAGTCATCCGAGGAGTACCGCCATACCTGTCGCCGTGCCGCCGCCCGTACGCCGTTGTCAGAGCCGCCGTTGCTGGTTCGTCAAATCGGAGAAGGGAGGAGGATTGCCGGCAGAGTCTTCAATTTGGGAAGAAAACACGAAAGAGACGGGCCGGATGAATTTTGGGCCGAGGAGGGTTTCTTATTTCTCAAAAAGTTTCAAATTTTATTCAATTGACCCCAGAACTTTTGCCCTCTTTCAATTTAACCCAAAACTTTTATCCTTGTTCAATTGAACCCCAAGACTGGTGATCTTATTCAATTAAGCCACTAATTTACTCCAAACCATAAATCCAGCCCCCAAACTTATAAAAACTCCACTCTAGCCCACATAACTTTCAAATTATCTTATTTTCACCCCTCCAACTTTATGAATATTGCAAAAATAACTCTATTTACCATTTTATTTAAATTCCATGACCGGGCATTCGAATCAAGGTTATGAATTCATTATCTTTTCAATTAGTCAAAATCAAATTTTCAAAGCCAAGTACTAAGTTAAGTTATTATTTTAATGTAGGAAATGAGGGTTCTCAAACTTAGGATTTTTCAAGCACGAGCATCTACATTCGCATTTTTATGAAACTACATTCAAAGGTGGGTGATTCTAAAGTCTTTTCAAAACTATATGTTTGTCTATATTGAATGCAATTATATGAAATATTTATATCTCAATGCAACATTCCATAGTAGCTTTCGAGCTAAAACAACAGATAGTGTGTTGTAGCCATTCATTTATGATTTATATGATTTCTTATTAACATTGCCGAATGATGTTCCATGTTTGTCTATGTGAAATGCTATTGTGTGAATTATCTATGTCTCAATGCAACATTCCATAGTAGCTTTCGGGCTAAAACAACAGTAGCTTTCGTGCTAAAAAAACAGTAGCTTTCGAGCTAAAACTATGGTTGGCCAACATCTATGAACGACTGACAATGTATTGTAGCTATTCATTTATGGTTTGTATGATTTGTGTTTAATATTGACAAACAAATTCCCACGGAGCAAGTTGAAAGCTCACACACATTTTTATCAAACTTTTCAGATTGAAGAGTTGATTGTGGTACGAGGCGGTGGATGCGAAGATGCTATTTTAAATGTTATTTCACTGTCTCTTTTATGAATTGGTATCTTTATTCTGTCAAATTCAAAATAAAGTTTGAAACCTATGTTTACGTTTAAGAATCCATGAATAGTCGAGTTACTGCTATTTTAATTCATCAAGTGAATCTCCTATTTTTATATAAATGTTTAAGTTTTATTCACACTTCCGCTCAATTATTATTGTTACTATGATTTATTTAAAACTCATGCCCTAGTTTTTGGAAGATTTATTTATGAAAAATCAAAATTTATATTTTTCGAAATTGGGGCGTGACATAAGTGGTATCAGAGCGAGGTTTACGGTTCTGTAGACTCGCTAATATTTTCATTTATCAATTTAAAAAAAAAAGATTATTTCTATGTCAAAAGTATAAGGATTTTATTTTTTTTATAAAAGAGTGAAACTATGACAACAAGCATCCACCTCATCCATACCGCGACAACTCCACAAGGAAGGGAGAGAGGTGGACAGGCCCTCCCCAACCGAGGGGGATGAGGAAACGGGAACATCAGAGGGTTGAGAAGCAGGGGCAGGAGTGGGTTTGGGGAAAGGGTTTCCAAAAATGGGGCCTGAGGGAGACTCCGAATCGACGTCGGATTGTAAAGCATTGAAAGCATTAGAGGTCGACAGGGGGGTTGAGTGGGGTCGGTAGTCGGGCGAGGATCTGTACGAGAACGGGCTGTGATCTCCGTAGGGTCCGAACGTCGACAGCGTCTGTTGTTAACCATGCGCCAATCATCCCTGTTAACATTCTGCGCGTTACAGGATTTGTGGGAGGGACAAGAACCAACCAAGTGTCCCACACTACAAAAAAAACGATTTTCCGAGGGATTTTTCCCTCGGTTTTTAGGGAAATTCCCTCAGTTTTTGGAGAAATCGAGGGAAAAACCGAGGGCAACGTTCCCTCGGAAAAACTCTCCTCGGAAAAAATTTTCGAGGACAATTTTCCCTCGGAAAATTTTTTCGAGGGTAAAACCGAGGGTCAGTCCCCTCGACTAAATCCAGTCGACGACCATCGGAAAAACCGGGGGCAAAACCGAGGGTCCTCTACCCTCGGAAAACCGAGGGTCCATGGCCCTCGGAAAACCGAGGGTCCACGGCCCTCGGTTTTTTAGTTTTTTTTTTAATTTTTTTTAAATTTTAATTTTAATTCCTATTTATTTAAAAATCCCCAAAGAATTAAAAAATATCATTAATGAACATACAAATTAATAAACCAATTATTATAAAAATATCTGAAAATTTAGAATTATTACATCCGTTCGACACAGTAACAAAGTTTATATAAATCAAAATATCCTAGGATGGGGGTGGAGGGGGGTACTGCTGGAAACGAGCATACATCGCGGCCATCTGGGCGTTCACCTGCGCCTGAAATGCCTCCTGCTGTCAGCGCTGCTCCTCATGCTCCTCCTCACGTCATCGCTCAGAGTCGACGTATCGCTGCTGGATCAGCTCGAGCTCCGCCCTCTGCGCCTCCTGAGCTCGTCTGGTGGCCTCCAACTCCTCTCTCTGCGCCTGGACCTGTGCCTCGAGCTCTCTGACCTGCGTCCGATCAGACTGAGAGGAGGTGGAAGAAGAACTGCCTCTGAGGAAACCTTTTGCAACAGCGAACGCCTTCCCGAACGAGCCGGTGCCGTAGATCTTTCCCTTCTTCGACCCGACGACGTTGAAGAAAACCCGATCAGGGTCAACCTCGGTACTCGCATCCTGGGAAGACGCGCGTGCCTCCTCCAGGTTTTGCTCGTACTCCTCCTGCAATATAACTCGTTAGTAAATTTTACATTAAAACCAAAAAAACAAGTTAAAAATAACAAAGAGACTCACATTAACAGTACTGGATCTCGTATCGATCCACGAGCCGTCGTCCTTCTGGTGCGTACGTACAAAAACCTGGTACGCCTTGGCCGGCTCACCCGTCTCCTGCTCCTGTATCAAAATAGAATTTTCAAATAATTAACATTAAAATTAAACAAATAAATAATATATTATTATATTTCAAAATTACTTACGATATCTAGAGCATAATCAATATTAGATCGAGCTCCCCCCCTGTGCTTCGACATCCCAGTACCCGCCCCAGCACGCTCGCTCTTCCTACTCCGGCTGCACTACTCGGATTTGGCCTTATTCTCGGGCTTATCCCACTCGACTTTCTAAGCCCTAGTTGAGACGCATGATATATAATGTGTTATAAATTATCTGTTATAAGTAAAAAAATTCTAATTTAATAAGAAAATATATAACAGAATCATTTACCTCCAAAGCTCCCCGGTAACGCATCGATGCAGCTGACCACCATGAGAATCATGATACTGCCTATACTCGTTCAAAACCTTCTCGTACTTGTCCCCGATCATCGAAAAAAACACGGCCCGTATCTCGTCAACACTATACTCCTCCGGGTCCCAATAACAAACCCCCTACAAAAGAAAACAATAATTACATTTCAATTGATACATATGATTATGTAGTTACATTACAAATTAACAAATTTGGACATAAAGTAATAATTATCTGAAACATCTCCCATTAGAACTCCTTAGTCTCCAGAGGGACCGCCTTATAGCACCACCCAGCGGGATGGAGATCCTTCTCGAAGATCTCCCGGAGTATAGTAGTCACCTTACCATGTCTGCTGTGTAGCCTGTATTCAATTGTGTCTTTTTTGTTACGAATAGAATTTAATCATAACGATAATTAAAATTTTAAAATCATTAATTTACTTACTTCCTCCCTGTAATATAAACCA
>BMAC01000620.1:813508-827010 GCA_014905375.1 Phtheirospermum japonicum | reverse complement strand
AACAAATTACATTCTTATCTGTCTATCTAATTCTCTCACCTCTCCCTTCCTCCCCAAGCTACTCCCAACTTTTACATTACAATTCCTATTACATTACAGCTGTTGCCCAGAAAATATATCTACAAATTATTATATATAATAACAGTATATTACAATTGGTAATCAGAGCCGGTTGATTCTTTGAAATGGCAGAAGGAACAAGACTCAAGGATCTCCAGGAAGCCCAAAAACGCATTGATCAAGTTCTTCAAATGGAATCTGCAAAGAGAGAGGCCACAGAAATTAAATTACAGGAGCAAATCAATGGGATCAGCACTGACATGATGAATAAGTTTGATCACCTAGCACAGACTCTAGCCTCTATTCAGTTGCAGTTACTCAACACAGAAAAAATGCAGAAACAACATGATGAAGGCTCTATTCTGGGTGAACCAAACTCAGGCTGGACACCACCCAGAAACCCCACCAGGCAACAACTAGTTATACCACACAGGATCAACCAAGATCAAGCACATCAGAACATAATCAGTCCACTTCCCAGGATTGATTTCCCCAGATTTGATGGGACTCAAGCCAGATCTTGGATCTTAAAATGTCAGGGTTACTTCAAGCTAATCCCAAATATCCCAGATTCTCAGAAGGTTATCTTAGCATCTATGCACTTTGATGGAAAGGCTTCACAGTGGTATCAACAATTTTCAATCAGACAGATGGATTTAACATGGGCCRAATTTTTAGAAATACTCTCAGCAAGGTTTGATGAGTTAAAAGAAACAAAAATCATTGCTGAGTTTAATAAACTGAGGCATGCCCACTCATATGCTGATTATGTTGATAAATTTGAYGAGCTGAGGGCATGTATGCTGCTTTTAAACAGTGGTACATATTCTGAAGAGTATTTTATTGCTAGTTTTATAAGTGGTTTAAGTGAAGAGCTGCAGTCTTTCATACACATGTTTGGCCCTACTACCCTTCAACAAACTATTGAGCTAGGTAAAAGACAGATACACACACTTGATGCAATTACCAGAAAGTTGAAGACCCCAATCAAGTCCAATTTACCCTTCATTCCTAGAAGAAATGAGACCAGTACAACCCTAAGACCCCCTCCAGTCCCTAAKAAACCACAGTTTAAATTACTCACAGCTTCTGAGATGGCTMCCAGGAGYYAAAGGGGGTTATGCTACAATTGTGATGAGCCTTTTGCTGCAGGACACAGGTGTAAGAACAGGATTTCTTACCTAATCATGACTGAAGAGGAYGAGAATCAGCTCACTGAGTCCTATATCAACCAAGAGCTACCTGATCAAGGGGGTGATGAGGACATGGAGGAGATTCAGATGTCTTTAAACTCAATATCAGGTGAAGGAGGACTTYCTACTATGAGGCTGAATGGATCAGTGGGAAAGGACAGGTTACACATTTTAATTGACACTGATAGTACATTGAGTTTCATTCAAGAAACAACTACTAAGAGATTGGGTTGTACTATTGAACCAGCCAAGCCAATATTAGTGAAGGTTGCCAATGGGCAGAAAATGGTGAGCTCAACAAGGGTGGCTGGACTCAGATGGAAAATGCAGGGGCATTCCTTTTTATTCTCTCCTAGAGTTTTGGCAAATGAGGGTTGTGACCTAATTTTAGGGGGTGATTGGCTAAAATCATGCACCCCTGTGGAATTGGACTATGACAACATGACTTTTACTGTCTCCTTGTTGGGAAAGAGGGTGAACATACAAGCTATATCCTCACCTAATGAGTGTCATTTAATTTCTGGACCTACTCTATTCAAGATGATTCATCAGGAATTGCCATCACAAGTGAAGGAGCTATACTGGATTAAAGCTAAACCTGATTCAGGGATTGGTGCTACTGACTTTGATGACTTGTTATCTGAGTTCCAAGATGTTTTTGCAGAGCCACAAGGGCTCCCACCAGTTAGGGGTGTGGAGCATCACATTGTGTTGAAGGAAGGGAGTAACCCTAAACACCAGTACCCCTACAGAGTGTCACATAATCAGAAAAATGAGATAGAGGGGATTATCATGGATTTGTTGGACTCAGGAATCATACAACACAGCAGCAGCCCTTTTGCTTCACCTGTGTTGCTAGTCAAGAAGAAAGATAACACTTGGAGGATGTGTGTGGACTACAGATACTTGAATAGCTTAACCATTAAACATGATTATCCTATTCCCATCATTGATGAGCTATTAGATGAACTGAAGGGGGCTGAATATTTTTCTAAAATTGACTTAAGGTCAGGATATTTTCAGATCTTGATGAGACCAGAGGATAGTTACCTTACTGCTTTTAATACACACCAGGGGCAATATGAATTCCTAGTGATGCCATTTGAACTTTGCAATGCACCTGCTACCTTTCGGTCATTGATGAATCAGGTTTTTCAGGGCATGCTCAGAAGGTCAGTGTTAGTTTTTTTTTTGATGACATCCTAATCTACAGTAAAACAAAGGAGGATCATTATCAGGATTTGAGGGCAGTGTTGCTATTGCTCAGGGAGCATGTTCTATTTGCTAAAAGGAGTAAATGCATTTTTGGACAGAAATATATTGAGTATCTTGGCCATGTCATCTCCAAGGAAGGTGTAGCTACAGACCCCACCAAGATAACAAGTATGGTTAATTGGCCCACTCCTACTACCATCAAACAACTCAGGGGATTCCTAGGGCTCACAGGCTATTACAGGAGATTCATACAAGGCTATGGACTTATTAGTAAACCATTGACTAATTTGCTAAAGAAGGGTGGTTTCTCATGGAACACTGAGGCAGAGGTGGCTTTTGAGAAACTTAAAGGTGTTATGGTCACAGCACCAGTACTGGCCTTGCCATATTTTACCAAACCCTTTGTGTTAGAGTCTGATGCCAGTGGTACTGGGATTGGGGCTGTGTTAATGCAGTATGGGAGACCTATTGCCTATATGAGTAAAACCCTGTGTAGCAAGAATCAGGCCTTATCAATCTATGAAAGGGAGTTTCTTGCTGTGCTAATGGCAATACAAAAGTGGAGGCATTATTTACAAGGATACAAATTTATCATCAAGACAGACCAGCAAGCTCTAAAACATCTGTTGGATCAGAAAATAGTAAATCCAATGCAACAGAAATGGATCACCAAGCTTTTGGGGTTTGATTATGAGATACATTACAAGAAAGGGGTGGAGAACAAGGTTGTTGATGCCTTATCTAGACAGATGCCTACTTCTGAGTCCTGTCATGCTCTTACATCATCCCTACCTACCTGGGTCCAGCAAGTAGCTGCCAGCTATCCTACTGACCCTTTCTTTGCCAAGATATTAAGAGCAAAAGCCATAGATCCACATTCCTATCCTGATTTTATCTTACAAGGAGAGATCATCAGCTATAAGGGGAAGATAGGGGTGGTAAATGATCCTAATCTTAGGAGAACTATATTGACAAAGATGCATAATTCATCATTTGGAGGGCATTCAGGTATTTTGGGAACTTACAGAAGGACTAGCAGAATTTTTTACTGGCCACTGATGAGGAGAGAAGTGGAAGAATGGGTTAAACAATGTGAAGTATGTGCAAGATGCAAGAGTGAAGGTGGGCTATATCCTGGTCTACTTCAACCTCTACCTATTCCCCAGCAAGCTTGGACTCATATTTCCATGGATTTCATTGAAGGGCTACCTACATCTTTTGGGAAGGATGTTGTTTTGGTGGTTATTGACAGATTGACCAAATATGGCCACTTTATTGCTCTAACACATCCCTACACTGCTACTACAGTTGCTAAACTGTTCTTGGACAACATATACAAATTGCATGGGCAACCCCTACATATTGTTACTGATAGAGACAAGGTTTTCACTAGTTCCTTTTGGAAGGAACTTTTCAGGGCAATAGGCACTAAACTGGATTTTACATCTGCCTACCATCCTCAATCAGATGGACAGACTGAAAGGCTAAATCAATGCCTTGAAAACTACCTCAGATGCATGACACATAACAATCCTAAACACTGGGTCAAATGGCTCTCCCTAGCTGAGTTTTGGTATAACACTAARTATCACACAAGCCTAAAGTCTACACCTTTTCAAGCCCTATATGGTTACCAACCTCCTACTGCATTCATGGAATCACACATCATCACACAAAATTCAGATGRTACAGAATTCATTCAAAACAGACAGCAATTCATACATGACCTCAGAGAAAACTTGAAACTTGCACAACAACGCATGAAATTCTATGCAGACCAACACAGAGAGGAGAAACAGTTTGAGGTAGGGGATTGGGTGTACCTAAAGCTACAACCTTTCAGGCAAAATTCTATTGCACTCAYAAAAAATCACAAACTCTCTGCCAGATTTTATGGACCCTATAAYATTTCAGAAAAMATTGGAAGAGTYGCTTACAYATTGGAGCTCCCAGAYGATGCGAAGGTCCATCRGGTTTTTCATGTGRCCCTTTTGAAGAAGAAGCTGGGCCCCAATCAYTTATRGCAACCTACTGTTTCCCTTCCACCGATGGATGAAGATGGGGAATTTCAAGTCTCTCCCCGAGAATCAATTGGCCAACGGGTTGTACGACGAAAAAGGGGTGAGGTTAGTCAATTTCTGATTTACTGGGAAAATGATCATAAACGCAACGCAACTTGGGAGGATGAAGGATACTTACACAGTTTGTTTCCAAAGTTTGATCCTTGGAGACAAGGATTTTCGGAGGCGGGCGGTATTGTCATGAATCGGGATGGTTTCGCCGGAGCTAATGAAATTAGGGCACAGATGGAGGAGAAATGCGACAGGCCAGATCTGGGAAAAGAGATAGAGATGCATTGATAAGGTCAACGGGTCTAATGCAGTTTGGATACGGTTTGGATCGGGTTCCGGAGCTCCGTTGGGCCAATTGGGATTAAATTATCTAGTGGGCTTGCGGCCCATTATTGCTGATTCAGTTTTAATTAATTTTCAGCCCATTATTAGTTTTGGCTTTATTTAAGTTGTTAGAGATATTTCTACCGGGTGAAAGGGATTAAGGGACATGTGTACCTGGTCCCCCCCAACTCTATGTTATATTTTGGCCAATGAAGAAATGAAAACATTAAGCAACAAATTACATTCTTATTTGTCTATATAATTCTCTCACCTCTCCCTTCCTCCCCAAGCTACTCCCAACTTTTACATTACAATTCCTATTACATTGCAGCCGTTGCCCAGAAAATATATCTACAAATTATTATATATAATAACAGTATATTACACATAAGTGCATATTATATATCAAACGTTTTAATAAAACCCAAACATGAAAGAAATAAGATTTAAAAAGAAATAGATTACATATATTTCAACCAAACTAATCACTTTCACTATTAAGGTTATCATCAAACTCATCTTCGTCTGTGTCTTGATCTGTATCTTAATCGGTGAGTAACTCTTCTTCTGCATCATCATTTGTCTCGTCACCAAGTTCATCAACGTAATTATCATCGGGGTCGTGCAACTGGAAATCGACATCGTCGAGTTGAATCGGATTACGTGTATCTGCAGCTTCCTCTTGAAATGATTCTTCTGGTAGAGGTTCGATAAATTCAACATTTGATCTCGCCTTAATTTTACACGTTTCCCACCAATCCATCTTGTCTCGTCTCAAACTTGGGTACGCACAATAGTACACTTGTACAGCTTGAGAAGCAAGTACAAAAGGTTCATATCGATTGAACCTACGCTTATGATTGATATCGACTAGCTTATAATTTGGATGAACTTTTGTGCCTGTAGGAGTTGGATCAAACATTCGCCCTTGAACAATAGCGTATTTCTCTCCATCCGGCCGGTGTATTCGAGCTGCACAATTTCTATGAGACGGCCGTAATAATCATACTCGGCTGCCCCATAATTTGACCCTTTAATGCATACTCAACTGCTCGATGTTGTTTTGCTAGATCCGTTCTCCAATGTGTGAAATCTATAACCGTTTATCTTACATCCGGTATACGTTTTCACACATCTTGACGGACCCTCAGCTAAGCTCCTAATGTTCACGTCGATCACATTGTTCGAACGATCTCTAGCCTATGACATTGAATAATTATTTTTAATTTAAGAAATATATTACGGTAATTATATGATATGCATCTCGGTATCGAACGTCTTACGTAATGTTTGAACCAATTGGCAAATTCATTTTCCAATTTTTCGTTGAGCCTATCATCGGTAATGTTTGGTTGGAGACGTTGAATGTTCTTCGTGAAAATACTACATAATTTGTTAGACAATTGAGTAAAAAAGTATCAGTAGATATATATATATATATATATATATATATATATAATATATATATATATATACACACACACACAATTGCGGTGTAAATTGAAAAGAGTGAAGGCGTACCTAACATATTCTTGGACCCTCACAATTTAGCAACACGTATATCCTTGCGGCGTTGTATTCTGTCTCGCTTAGATATCTTTTTCTCTTAGTACTAAACGTCTCTCCACATTTCTTAAACACTGAGGGAATTTCATCAGCGTCATCCACATAATTCTGATCGTCGTCATTTCTAGGCAGATTTGTTCTTTTGGTTAACACGTGATCCTCAAAATAGTACGAACTAAAAGTTGATGCCTCATTAACCAGATATGCGTTTGCTATCGACCCTTCAACACTCGCCTTATTTCTCACGCTATTTTTAAGTTTGCGAAGATACCTCTCAAACGGGTACATCCATCTATACTGCACAGGGCAAGCAATTCTCGCTTCATACGCAAGATGAAAGGGCAGATGTTCCATCGAATCAAAAAAACTTGGAGGGAAAATCAGTTCCAGTTGACATAGTATTAACGGAATGTCACGTTCAAGTCGGCTCATGTCTTCGGTGCGAATGACTGTTGACGTTAGATCCTTGAAAAAAGGGCTCAATTCGGTTAGAGCCTTCCACACATTTGGAGGAAGCAGTTCACCGAAGGCTATTGGGATCAATCTCTGCATGAATACATGACAATCATGACTCTTCATCCCGATTAAACGTGATTCCTTTTTGTCGACACAACGCCCTAAATTTGATGCGTACCCATCTGGAAATCGAAGGGATTTGACCCAGTCATAAACGACAGCTTTCGATGGCTTATCAATTGTGTAACAGGCTTTAGGACACTTTTCCGACCGATCAGGCACCAGCTCTGAACGATTACAATACTCATTTAACTCTTTCCTGGATTTAAGCGTGTCCTTGGTCTTTCCTTTGACGTTCATCACAGTGTTGAAAACATTGTCAAACACATTTTCTCGATGTGCATAACATCTAAGTTGTGACGAATTAGATTTGTGCACCAATATGGCAGATCCTAGAATATGCTTCATTTTCTCCAACCAGACGTTCGAGATATTTGCGCATTAACAAGTGCTGCATCCAGTTCAGTGACTTTCATAAGCCCCAATCTTTCTATTTCTGCCAGAACTTCTGTCCCTGAGCGCACTTCCGGCGGTGGAGTCTCGACAGATCTTCTTTTTTGGAAGCGTCGTTTATCTTTTCAAAACCGGTGATCGCACTCAAGGAACTTTCGGTGATTGTCAAACCACGATTGCTTCCCGCTGCACTTAAGAGTGAAGGCGTCTGACCGTTCCATACAATACGGACAAGCTGTTCGACCGGTCGTACTCCATCCGGACAACATAGAATACGCAGGAAAATCGCTAATTGTCCACATAAGGGCTGCTCGCAATTGAAAATTTTGTTTCTTAGATATATCGTACGAGAGAGATCCAACCGTCCACAATTGATTTAATTCGGCGATCAAAGGTTGCAAAAACACATCAAGTTTGTCTTTTGGATTCTTTGGCCCTGGTACAAGAACGCTCAAGAACATGAACTGCTCTTTCATGCACATCCAAGGAGGCAAATTGTAGGGTGTAACTATGACGGGTCACGATGAATATTGTGCGCCAAAACTGTCAAAGGGTTGAGAACCATCTGTACAAAGACCCAATCTCACGTTTCGACTTTCAGCCGCGAAAGAAGGACGAGTCTGGTTGAAATGTTTCCAAGCTTCTGAGTCGGATGGGTGTCGCATAACATTGTCTTCAACGACGTGTTCAGCATGCCATCTCATAACTTTCGTTGTGGCATTAGATGCGTACAACCTCTGCAGACGTGGGGTTAATGGAAAATAGTACATCTTCTTGTACGCGACTCGAGCCTTCTGTCGTTTTGTTTTTCCCTGATAAACGGGTTTAAACCGAGGTTCATTGCAAAATTTGCAGCTTGTTAAATCAGAATCGTCTCTCCACTAGATCATACAATTATTCTTGCAGCAGTCTATTTTCTCGACTGGTAAGCCCATACCCCTTAACAACTTCTTACTGTTATAAAAGTTATTGGGTACGACATTGTCTTTTGGTACTATCTCTTTGATTAATTCACTCAATTAATCATAACACTTCTGAGACATGTGATTTTCTGACTTCAAATTCATGAGACAGGAGACTAGTGACAACTGTGTATGTCCCTCGCACCCCGGATACAATGGCTGATTTTCAGCTTTCAGCATGTCGTAAAATCTTTGTGCATTAGGGTTCGGAGACTCTTCCAAATCGGCAACCACGTCAATATCGGGACTAGGGGTGAGCAGAAATACTGGGTACCCGATCCCAGACCCAGAACTGTTTAGGACCCGCTGGGTCCAGTCTCAGAACCGGACCCGTTGGTACCGGTTCTGGTTCCAGATTCTTGAAACCGGTTGTAACCGGTTCCGGTTCTGGGTCCATACTTTTGAGACCCAGTACCCGATGGGACCGGTTCCGGGACTGAGTACCCGCTGGGATCGGTTCTTAAACTGGGTACCCGGTACCAAATCTTTAATATTTAATATATTTAAGTGTATTTTGAGGATTTTTTATGTATTTTGTTGATTTGTAATCTTTTATTATGAATAAGTTTGAAAACTTTGTATTGATTAATGTTGTGAACTTGTTATTATATTATGTATTTGTAGATTTATTTTCATGAAGTTTGATATTGTAATATTATATAATTGATGTAGTAGGAAACTAAAATTTTTTCTATATTGTAGACTTACTTTTGGTAAATAGGAGGAAGCTAATACTAATGTATTGTGCACTTTATTTTAGACAATACCACAATATAGTAGGGTGTTAATGACATGTAGTATGAATAGTTTAGCAAATTATTATTATAGAAAAAAAAATTCAAATAAAGATCGGGTACCCGGTTTCGGAACCGGTACCACCGGGTCCGGGACCGGTTCCAAAAACTTTGGACCCGACTAGTACCGGTTTCGGGACCGGTTCTCTTTTCTTGGACCCAGTTCCAACCGGTTCCGATTCCAATTCCAAGGAAAATGGCCAGGTACCCAGTTCCGCTCACCCCTGATCGGGACCAGCTGCATCTCAAACCATATTAATGTACGCATTTGATGATTCTTCAGAACGAGGGTTGGAGGGTCCTCCAATATGATAATCGTGACAGCGTCCAGAAGTGGCGAGCCGGCTTTCTCCATGTTAAATCCATCTATAGTAATTCGGCTCGAATCCGTGTCTTACCAAGTGGTACTTGATCTCGTCGACATCGAGGTAACTACTATTCCTACATCTGCTACGATTACATGGACATTCCAGCTTCTGTCCGTCCTGATGAGTGGAATGTGCTTGAGCAAATTCAATAAAAATCTCGACTCCATTCACGAATTGTGAGGATAAATAGTCGTTGTTGATTCGCTTGTACATCCAACTAAGATCGGAACTCATCCTAACATTATACGGTTTTTATATTGATTTATCAAAAATTGGGCAGTATGAGGGTGGCTAGAGAATGATTGAATTTTTTGGTAGGGCCCTATCTCATTCGAAAACGTGATTTTCCTGTAATACAGCGTCTTAGTATATGAATTTTTGTTGACTAAAAATTTCGGTAGCATCTCCCTTCAGTTCTCTAAGAACACATATATTGCAGTGCACCCGAGAACATAAGAGAAATACTGAACTGAAATTTATATATTCAACAAAAAAATATATAGATAAGATAAGCCATATTACAATAACGCTCTCAAGCTGTACAAAGAAGTGGACAATTCGAAATTTAGTATCAAATTCTCTATTCGATACAAAATTCCAAACGAGGCTAAGGTATATTGTTTATAAAGAGTGTATCTTGGATCGAACATATTCTGAACTCCATTTTTGGATAGATGAAACCTCCACGGCCGGCGCCGTAAACAACGTCATCACAGACGTATAGATCAAGCAATAAATCACATCATTTAAACAGAATATACAAAAGAATATGTACTCATAACACAACATGCATGTACCGATCACAACGGTATTTTACCACCACTATCACGAACAATTTAAGATATTTTAAAAACCACCGTCATTTTTCAAAATAATTTTGAAAACCGTTATTGGAGGAACGAAACCTCCCGGCCGGCGTCGTACACCACGTCATCACCGACGTCTTCCAAAACCAATCACAAGATCAAGCAATCACATTAAAGCCATAACAATAAACCATAAAAAACATGAAATTAACATGCATGTACCGATCACCACGGTATTTCACCACCACCATCAAAAATAATTTAAATGAAATTGCATAACGGAACCCTAATCACGAAATTATTCCTAAATTGAACCCAAATTACTTAATTAATTATAAATTAAAACCTAATTACTTAATTATTCCTAAATTGAACCCTAATTATGTAATTATTCCTAAATTGAACCCTAATTATGTAATTATTCCTAAAATTAAACCCTAATTACTTAATTATTTCTAAATTGAACCCTAATTGGGTAATTAAACCTAAATTAAACTCTAATCACGAAATTATTTCTAAATTGAACCCGAATTACTTAATTAATTCTAGATTAAAACCTAATTACTTAATTATTCCTAAATTGAACTCTAATTATGTAATTATTCCTAATTTGAACTCTAATTGGGTAATTAAATCTAAAGTAAACCCTAATTACTTAATTATTTCTAAATTGAACCCTAATTGGGTAATTAAATCTAAATTAAACTCCAATTATGAAATTATTCCTAAATTGAACCCAAATTACTTAATTAATTCTAAATTAAAATCTAATTACTTAATTATTTCTAAATTGAACTCTAATTATGTAATTATTCCTAATTTGAACCCTAATTGGGTAATTAAACCTAAATTAAACCCTAATTATTTAATTATTTCTAAATTGAACCCTAATTGGGTAATTAAATCTAAATTAAACTCTAATCACGAAATTATTTCTAAATTGAACCCAAATTACTTAATTAATTCTAAATTAAACCCTATTTAATTCCTAATTAACCCTAATTTCAAACTCTAATCCCTACACAAACATTAAACCATAATCTTGAAAATTAATTATACAACATTTTCATCACAACAAATATATACAAGAATATAAAAAAAAATGCAAATCTACAAAACCAATAAAAAATATAAAATAAAAATCTGAAAAAAAAAACAAAAAAAAAAACAAAAACTTACCTTGGAGTTGGAGCGGAGCAGGCGGCGGCGGAAGTCGGAGCGGGCGACGGGCGGCGGGGCGACGGGGCAGCCTTTCTCCTTCTTCTTTCTCCTTTCTTTCTTTCTCCCTTATTTCCTTCTCCTTTCTCCTTTCTTTCTTTCTCCTTTCTTTCTCGCTTTCTCTCTCTGTGCAGCGGCTGCGGGATAAGGAAATGGAGGCCCGCTGCTGTTTTTAGATTAAAAAAAAACGAGGGCCAAACCGAGGGTTCAGGCCCCTCGGTATTTAAAATTATTATTTTTTTATTTTTTAAAAAAACCGAGGGTCACTGTGACCCTCGGAAAAAACCGAGGGCTAACCCGGGCCCTCGGTTTTTCCGAGGGTCACTGTGACCCTCGATTTTTTTAAAAAATAAAGAAAATATATAAAAAAATATTGAAAACGAGCACGAAACGACCGGAAACCGACCCCCGTGGATCCACGACGCCGAGGCGCACCCCTCACCGCCACGTTCGTGAATTTTGGGCGTTTTCTCCTATTTTTTACTATTTTTCTATTTTTCTAGGGGATTTTCTGATTTTTTATTTAAAAATTCGAAGAAATTAGGAAACGCGCACGAAACGAGGCACGGTCGACCCTCGATATTCCGGGATCATGACACGCACCCCCCGCCCCCTCATCGAAATCACGATGCCTCGTCGCTTCGCGTTTCCAACCGAACGACTAGATCGATCGATCGTATCTTGGTTGTTGGTCGAATTGCACGAAATGTGTGGATACGCACATGCTCGTTCATATCTTTCGACCGAAATCGGGTCAAAATCTCCCCACGTGCCCGAGATGATAGGATTTGTTACATTTTTACGATTTTCCTATTTTTTTCCTATTTCTCTTTATTTTTAAAAAAAAAACGAGGGTCATTGTGACCCTCGAAAAAAAACGAGGGCTAACCCGGGCCCTCGGTTTTTTCCGAGGGTCACAGTGACCGTCGGTTTTTAAAAAAATAAAGAAATATATAAAAAAATTGAAAACGAGCATGAAACGACCGGAAACCAACCCCCTCGGATCCACGACGCCGAGGCGCACCCCTCACCGCCCCGTTCGTGAATTTTTGGGGTTTTCTCCTTTTTTTTACCATTTTTCTGTTTTTTCTAGGGATTTTTTATTTTTTTAAAAAATTCGAAAAAAATAGGAAACGCGCACGAAACGAGGCGCGACCGACCCTCGATGTTCCACGACGACGAGACGCACCCCCCGCGCCCTCGTAGAAATCAAGACACCTCGTCGCTTCGCGTTTCCAACCGAACGACTTGATCGATCGATCGTATCTTGGTTGTTTAGTCGAATTGCACGGAACGTGTGGATACGCACATGCTCGTTCATATTTTTCGACCGAGATTGGGCCAAAACCTCCCCACGTGCCCGAGATGATAGGATTTGTTTCATTTTTACGACTTTTCCATTTATTTCCTATTTTTTTGGTATTTTTTTTAATTTTTATATTTTTTTTATTATTAAAAAACCGAGGGGAGCCAAGGACCCTCGGGTTTTTTCGAGGGTCAATGTGACCCTCGTTTTTTTTGGTAAATTTTTTTAATTTTTTTATTATTAAAAAACCGAGGGGAGCCAAGGACCCTCGGTTTTTTCCGAGGAGGCAAAGCGACCCTCGGTTTTTTTAGTAAATTATTTTAATTTTTTTATTATTAAAAAACGAGGGGAGCCAATGCCCCTCGATTTTTCCGAGGGTAAATTGCGACCCTCAATTTTCTTGGTGAATTTTTTTAATTTTTTTAATTTTTATTATTAAAAAATCGAGGGGAGCAAGGACCCTCGGTTTTTCCGAGGGTCATTTCCCTCGAAAGTATTCCCCTCGAAAATCCCTCGAAATTACCTTCGGTAATTATGGCGGTAAATATTGGCGCCTGATTTCCGAGGGGAAAACCGAGGGGTAAATATTTTCCCTCGGAAAAAAATCGAGGGCCTCACTTTTCCCTCGGTTTTTCCGAGGGGAAGAAAA